>CAKNXH010058507.1:63452-87296 GCA_932178445.1 Andricus quercusramuli | reverse complement strand
GGTTGAAAATTAAATTTAATGGTTGAGGATTCATTTTTTATTTTGAACTGTAATTATTTTGTTGAAAATTCATTTTTTTGTTGTTAAAAATTATATTTTTTGGTTGAAAATTAATTATTTCGGGTTAAAAATTCATATTTTCGGATTGAAAATTCAACTTTCTGGTCGAAAATTTATTTTTTTAGTTAAAGATTCATCTCTTAATTTGTAAATTTAATGATTATTTTGAAAATTGTTCAAAATTAATTACTTCGGGTTAAAAATTCATATTTTTGGGTTCAAAATTTATTTTTCGGTTGAAGATTCATCTCTTTATTTGTAACTTTAATTATTTGTTGAAAATTCATTTTTTCGGTTGAAAATTCAATTTTTTGTTTGTTGAAAATTCATTTTTTTCAGTTCGTCTCTTTATTTATGAATTTAATTATTATGTTGAAAATTCATATTTGGTTAAAAATTACATTTTTTGGTTGAAGATTCATCTCTTTCTTTGTACATTTAATTATTATGTTGCAAATTTGTTTTTTTCAGTTGAAAATTATTTTTTTCCAAGATGAATCTCTTTATTTGTAAATTTAATTTTTTTTTTGTGAAAATTAATTTTTTTTGTTTGAAAAAAATTTTTTGGTTGAAGATTCATCTCTATCTTTGAAAATTTAATTATTATGTTGAAAATTAATTTTTTTTGTTGAAAATTAATTTTCCTAGTTGAAGATTCATCTCTTTATTTGTAAATTTAATTGTTTTGTTGAAAATTAATAATTTTTTTATTATATAATAATAAATTAATAATAAAATAATTTATTTTTATTTGTAAATTTAATTTTTTGTTGTGAAAATTTATTTTTTTTGTTCAAAATTGATTTTTGATTGTAAAATCCAACTATTTTATTTTGAGTTAAAATTTTGTATCAAAATATTAAGTATTACTTTTCGTCTTGAAAATTCATTTTTTTAACATGAAAATTCTTTTCATGTTAATGCCTGAGAGAGTATGGGTGCACGTAGAGCGGGTGCAGGCCTCGTATTTATGAATTAAAAAATAGAGAACGAATTTTTAACCGAAAAATGTACTTTTAAGAAACTTTTAACCAAGGAATTGAATTTTCAACGAGAAATTTAATATTTCATATTTTAATAAAATATTTCAATTAATAATGAAACACAGCTAAATTTAACCAACAAAAAAGTTAATTTTCAAAAAAAAAAAGAATTTTCATGTTAAAAAAATGAATTTTCAAGAAGAAAAGTAATACTTAATATTTTTATACAAAATTTTAACTCAAAATAAAGCAGTTGGGTTTTACAAACAAAAATAAATTTTGAACCAAAAAATTAATTTTCACAACAAAAAATTAAATTTACAAATAAAAATAAATTATTTTATTATCTATTTATTATTATATAATAAAAAATTATTTTTAAACCAAAAAGATTCATTTTCAACAAAATAATTAAATTTACAAATAGAGAGATGAATCTTCAACTAGAAAAATTAACTGTCAACAAAAAAAATAAATTTTCAACATAATAATTGAATTTACAAAGAAAGAGATGAATCTTTAACCAAAAAAATTAATTTTCTCAAAAAAAATTAAATTTACAAATAAAGAGATGCATCTTGAAAAAAAACTATTTTTCAACTGAAATAAATAAATTTGCAACATAATAATAAAATGTACAAAGAAAGAGATGAATCTTCAACCATCAAATTTAATTTTCAAGCAAATATGAATTTTCAACATAATAATTAAATTCATAAATAAATAGACGAATTAAAAAAAAATGAATTTTCAACAAACAAAAAATTGCATTTTCAACCGAAAAAATGAATTTTCAACAAAATAATTAACTTTACAAATAAAGAGATGAATCTTCAACAAAGAAAAAAATTTCAACATAATAATTAAATTGACAAAGAAAGAGATGAATCTTCAACTAAAAAAATTACTTTTCAACAAAAAAATTAAATTTCAACACGATAATTAAATTTACAAATAAAGAGATGAATCTTCAACAAAAAAAACGAATTCTGAACAAGAAAAAAAGACTTTTCAAGAAAAAAAAAAGAATTTTTAACATATTAATTAAATTTACAAAAAAAAAGAGATCAATCTTTAAAAAAATGAATTCTCAACCAAACAGTTGAATTTTGAATCCGAAAATATGAATTTTTAACCCGAAATAATCAATTTTCAACAAAAAAATATATTTCTCAACGACAAGAAAATGAATTTTCAAAACAAAAAAAAATAATTTTCAACCGAAAAAATGATTTTTCAACATAATAATTAAATTTACAATTAAAGAGATGAATCTTCAACTAAGGAAATGAATTTTTGACCAAAAAATGAATTTACAAAGAATGAGATGAATCTTTAACCAAAAAATTATTTTTAAACCAAAAAAATTAATTTTCAACAAAATAATTGAATTTGCGAATAAAGAGATAAATCGTTAACAAAAAAATTAATTTTCAACCAAAAAAGTAAGTTGCCACCGAAAAAATGATTTTTCAACATAATAATAAAATTTGCAAATAAAGATATTAATCTTCAACTAAGAAAATGAATTTTTGACCAAAAAATGAATTTGAAAAGAAAGAGATGAATCTTAAACCAAAAAATTATTTTCAAACCAAAAAAATTAATTTTCAACAAAATAAATAAATTTATAAATAAAGAGATGAATCTTCAAAAATAAAATGAATTAACCCAAAACAAAAATACTTTTCGAAAAAAATTAATTTTGAACATAATAATTATATTTACAAATAAAGAGATCAATCTTCAATAGAAAAAATGAAATCTCAACCAAACAGTTGAATTTTGAATCCGAAAATATGAATTTTTAACCCGAAATAAGTCATTTTCAAACAAAAAAGTTAATTTTCAACAACAAAAAAATGAATTATTAACCGAAAAAATGATTTTTCAATATGATAATTAAATTAACAAATGAAGAGATGAATCATCAACTAAGAAAATGAATTTTTAACCAAAAAATGAATTTACAAAGAAAGAGATGAATCTTTAACCAAAAAATCATTTTTAAACCAAAAAAATTAATTTTCAAGAAAATAATTAAATTTACAAATAAAGAGATGAATCTTCAACTAAAAAAATTAATTTTCAACAAAAAAAATTACTTTTCAACCAAAAGAATAAATCTTCAATATAATAATTAAATTTATAAAGAAAGAGATGAATCTTCAACCAAAAAAACGAATTCTCAACAAAAAAAGACTTTTCAAGAAAGAAATGAATTTTTAACATAATAATTAAATTTACCACTCAACCAGAAAAATGAATTTTCAACAAAATAATTAAATTTTCAAATAAAGAGACGAATCTTGAACCAAAAAAATTAATTTTCACGAAAAAAAAGAAATTTTCAAAAAAAAAATTTATTTTCCACAAAAAAATTACATTTACAAAGAAAGAGATGAATCTTCAACCAATAAAACTAATTTTCACAAAAAAATGAATCTTCAATCAAAAAAATTAAGTTTCAACCCGAAAAATGAATTTTCAACTAAAAAATATGAATTCTCATAGAAAAATAAAATAGTAGATATTCACACCAACAAATATTTTATTATCAAACCAAAAACAGCTAAATTCATCAAAAAAGGATGAATTTTTCCTTAACCAAAGAAGATTAATTTTCAACCAAACAGTTGAATTTTCAACCATGAAAATTAATTTTCTATCAAAAAGACGAATTTCCAACAGAATAGTTAAATCCTCGAGCAGAGATTAACAGATTAATTTTTAACCAAGCAGTTTTATTTTTAAGCAAAAAATTGATTTTCCACCAAAAAAGACAAATTTTCAACAAACTACATAAACACAAATTATATTTTGAGGAAAGCAAAATAATGAAATTTTTCTTTCATTCAAGCTGAAGAAATTTCAGATTCAAAATATTCATTTTTTTCTCACAAAAATGTGCACTTATCTCAATCTAAAAAACATATTTTTCCACAAATTGAAAAATTCTAAATTAGACAAGAATTTGTGTTGGGTCACAACAATATAAAACCTTTTTTTAATTCACATTGATCACAATAAGTCTTAAAACAATAATAAATTGGAATAGTCATATTTTCAGTTACAAAAAAAAAAAATTTTCAACAAAAATAAATAAATTTTCTACTAGTTAAACGAGTGAAATGAATTTAAAAAAAGGAAGATTAATTTTCTAGCTGACAAGAAAAATTTTCAACAAAATATAAACATTTTATTCAAAACAATTGATTTTTCAACCCGAAAATATATATATTTTTTTTTGAAAGAAAGAAAATTTGGGTAGAAATTCTTGAATACTGCAGGAAATAGATCCTTAAATTTTATGAAAGGACTCCAAACATTGGAAACAGGATGCCTCAAAATCAAGATCAGGTTTGAGGCAGGTCAAGGAATTCCAGAAATTTAGGGAATGGCTGGGAAAACCTGAGAGGGTCAGGAAATTTTCGGTAAACTGAATTTAAAGTTAATTTTATTATTCTGTTGAAAAATCAACAATGTTGTTCAATTTTTTTATATTTTATTGAAAATTTATCTGTTTTGTTGAAAGGTTAGTCTTTATTGGCTGAATTCACTGTTTTTGGATTAAAATAAAAATATTTTTTTGGTGGAAATATTTGAAATATTTCATATGAAAAAAAAAATTATTTTGGATACTACTTAGTTGAAACGGATCTGCTTTGTGAGGAATTCATTTCTTTGGTTGATGATTCATTATTTTAGTTTGAAAACCTTTTTTTTCAAAACTGAATTTTTTTTTTAAAATAATTCTTTTTTTTTTTAAAAATAATTCTTTTTTTTTTTGTTGAAAATAATTCTTTTTTTTTGTCAAAAATTAATTTTTTTAACTGAAAATTTAGCCCTTTCATGTTTGGTTGGAAATTTATCTTTTTTGTTAAAAATTGATTTCTTAGATTGAAAATTAGTTTTTATTTATTAAAAAATTAATTTTTTCTACAGAAAATTTAACTGTTCAATTTCTTTTCGAAAATTCACCTTTTTTGATAGAAATTTAATCTTCTTGGCCGAAAACTCATCTATTTGGTTGAAAATGTAACTATTTCGTTAACAATTTATTTTATTTGTTTGAAAATTAATTTTTTTACTGAAAATTTAACTAATCTGTTTTAGATGAAAATTCGACTATTTAATTGAAAATTCGACCTTTTCTAAAGTCTCATTAGTTAAAACTTCTTGGATATAAATTAATTTATTAGGTTACAAATCTAACTATTTTGTTGAAAATTAATGTTTTTTTTACTGAAAATGTAACCGTTCCATATTTGATCGAAAATTTGTCTTCTGTTGTTAAACATTTATTTCTCATATTGAAAATTAGTTTTTATTTATTAAAAAATTAATTTTTTTTTTACTGAAAATTTAACTGTTCCATTTTTTTTTTGAAAATTCACCTTTTTTGTTAGAAATTTGATCTTCTTGCTCGAAAATTCATCTGTTTAATTGAAAATGTAACTATTTCGTTAACAATTTATTTATTTGTTTAAAAAATAAATTTTTTACTGAAAATTTAACTATTTAGTTTTAGGTGAAAATTCAACTATTTAATTGAAAATTCGTTCTTATGCATGTAATTTGTAGAAAATCTGTTTTTTTTTTAAAATTGAAAATTAATATTTTGGGTTAAAAATGTAATTATTCGATTAAAAATGAATTTTTTTTTGTTGAAGATACATAATTTCATTTATACGTCTACTTCTGTGACAGAAAATTGAACTATTTCATTTTTCGTGGAAATTTTTTTCTTAGAAAATTAATTTTTTGACTAAAAATTCACTTGTTTAGTCTAAAATTTAACTATTTTGTTGAAACTTAGTTTTTTTTCTGGGTTGAAAATGAATTCTTTTTAACTGAAAATTTAAGTATATAAAATTCAAACATTCGGTCGAAAATTCATTTTGCGTTTGGTTGAAGATACGTCATTTTAGTTAGAAATTTGTTAGTTAGAAAATTGAACTATTCCACTTTTCGTTAAAAATTTATTTATATATTTTTTTTAGAAAACTAATCTTCCTGAATAAAAATTCATCTTTTAGGTTGAATATTTAACTATTTCATTGAGAATTTTTTTTTTCTCTGAAAATCTAACAATTCTATTTTTTGTTGAAAATTCATTTCATTGGTTGAAAATTTAACTATTCTGTTGAAAATTTTTTTTTTTCGGTTGAAAATTTATTCTTCTAAATGAAAATGCAACTATTGTATTTATGGTTAAAAATGTATCTTTCTTATTTGAAAATTCACTTATCTTGTTAAAAATTTGTCTTTTTGGTAGAAAATTCATTTTTTTGGGTTGAAATTTCAGCTTTTTGGTTAAAAATAATTTTTTTTTCTTTGAAGATTCATCATGTTAGGTAAACTTTTATTTCCTTGCTTGAAAATTTAAATAAATTGTTTAAAATTCATTTTCTTAGCTCAAAATTTAACTATTCCATTTCTGGTTAAAAATGTATCTTATTTAGTTACAGATTCATTTACTTTGTTGAAAACTCGACATTCTTGAGTTGCAAATTTTTTTTAAATTTATATTTTTTGGTTGAAAACTCAACTGTTTTGCAGGAAATTTGTATTTTTGTTTTGAAAATTCAACATTTTAGATGAGATTTTTTTTAATTTATCTTTTTTTGGTTTGGAAATTAGTCTGCTTTATTTGAGGATTTAATTAATTTGTTGAAAATTCATATTTTTTGGTTTAATTCAACTGTTTTTTATGGGAAAAATTTTTTTGTTGGAAAAATAACAAACATGTTAATAACATCAGATATTGAGAAGTCAATTTTTTTGCACTGAAGATTTATCACTTCGATTGAAAGTTTAACTATTTTGTTGGAAATTCCATTTTTCTGAGTTGAAAATGATTTTTTTGAAAATTAAAAATTTAGTTCTTCTATTTTTGGTTCAAAATTAATCTTTTTGGGATAAGAGCTTAACTATTTAATTAAAAATTCAGGTATTTTACGTATTTTGTCACTAGAAGTGTTTAAAATATTGTGTTTAGAAAAAAAATTGTTTTGCACTAATATTATTGGTCGCCCAGGTGTAAGGTTGATTTTATAAAAAAAAAAATTGAACGGTCTGGAAAAACGGAAAATTGATCAGGAAAAATGCAAAGAAAGTGAGGGAATTTTGAAATTGGGATTTTGTAGCAAACCTGAAATATTGGCCAAAAATTTTGGTAAAAGCATGGGAATGATGCAAAAACAATCAGGAAAGAAAAACACAGTTCTTGAAAATTTAAATATAAAAATTAAAATAGTTTCATAAAATTGTCAATATAAAATGAAATTGGATGTTTCTCATTACAATTTGAATCATTAATAATGAATGGCGATATTAGTTTTTACGTATCTCGCATTTTTGAATAATTTAAAAATTAAAATTGTTCGTACAAAAATGTGCGATGGAATTTTAGAGAATCTTGTAGCCAATAAAATTTGTTTGAAAAAATTGGCACTAACATAGTTTTGTGAAAAACCCTTCAAGTGTAAGTTCAAATTTATTACGAATATACCGCTAAAAGTAAATGGCGTCTCTCGCATATCGCAGGCGTATGTACGCTGCTGCTGCTATGACGCCTTGACTTTCGCTCCCCTCCATTGAACGTCTTATAGATCCATATAGAATTTCTATAAATATCTACTTTTTGCTGATGGTTTCTATTGGTAGTGGCGCTTAAGGAAAATACACCACATAGAAAATCTATAAGTATCTATAGGGATGTCCTAGTGATGTATTCTATATGAATTTCCAATTAGGATTTGAGGTGGTTTCTAAATGGATTTTCAAAGGCGTCCCTAAACATCTACATGGATCTATGTGAATGTTCCCAAGATCTACTCTATATGGAATTTTATATGGAATTCTATATGGTTTCTATATGGATTTCAAACTAGAAGTTTTCAACGTCGCGCGAAGTCCCTACCTCTATATGGATTTATATGTATGCTTTAAGAGGGTAACCTATATATGGACTTACACACAGGATTCAAAGTGGTTTCAATATGCATTTAGAAAAGGGACTTTTCTGACGAAGCGCTAACCTACCTCTATATGGATCTATATGGATCCGCCCAAGACGAAATCTATATTGAAGTACAAAAATACCTTGAAATGGTTTCTATATGGATTTCAAAATAGGATTTTTTAACACCACATCAAATGGAACTTCTCTGATGACGCGTTAAACATCTACCTCTATATGGATCTATCATAAAATAATGTAACATGATATAACATTACTTAGCATTATGTTGAGTAATGTAACATAATCTTTTCATTATGTTAGATTTTTTTACAGAATGTTGCATAATTTTACATTATGTTACGTTATTCTACATAATTTAAGATTATGTAACATTATGTTACATGATTTTGCTAAATGTTATATAATTTTAGAATTATGTTGCATCATGTTAGTGTATGTGTTCACGCAAGCCTGTTGTGAAGTTATCGCTGAATTTTTTTTCATATTGAGCTCATTTCTTGGTTATCTTGTTGGTTTATTGTAAGTTTGATCGGCCGAAAATATAGATGCGATCTCAATGTGAAAAAGGTTTTCTTGATTAATTCAAAACCACTTCAAATTCTTTGTGTAAACTCATATAAATGATGAATTGGGAAGATGATGCATATAGATCCATATAGATGACAAATTGGGATGATGCATATAGATACATATAGATATAAGATATTGGGAAAATGCATATAGATGACAAATTGGGAAAATGCATATAGATGGCAAATTGGAAAGATGCATATAGATCCATATAGATGAGAAATAAGGAAGATACATATAGATGACAAATTGGGAAGATGCATATAGATGACAAATCGGAAAGATGCATATAGATGACAAATTAGGAAGATGCATATATATATATATGACATATTAAGGAGATCCATATATATGAGAATATTGGGAAGATGCATATAGATCCATATAGAGGTAGGGATTTTGCGCGACGTTTAACAAATCCTATTTGGAAATCCATATAAAAATAACTTCAAATTATTTTTATAGTTGCATACGATTATAAATTTTTGCATAGTCGCTTTTCCCACTCGAAAATAAGAAGTTCTTATTACGGATATTTTTTTCATAGGATGCGTATTTTTTGAGATATCTCGATGTCTCAAGTTAAAAAAAAACACCCACACTGTTAGAAAAATCTGTACTAGATATATATGTAAATGAAGCAAGAATGCACAACATGAAATTAAATTTGGTATACCAACTTACAGTAAATTTAATATATGCATATTGCATATACTGAATTTAGTACGTACGTACATTAAATTTAGTATACGCGTATACTAAATTCAGTGTACATGCATACGAAATTTAGTATACGCATATACTAAAATCAGTATACGCGTTCCGTTCCACGTGGGTTCCATTTTCATTGCCTGTAAACATGATCAGATGAAAAATGAAATCGAAGAATAAAGTTTTAATTTTCAAATAGTCATATCGTTGAGCTACATTTACGTTAATAAATTGACTTTCAGAAAGAAGACTTCGCAGATCCTCGCAGAAAGCAGCCGAACCTTTCAGCATTAGTAGCATTACAGAGAACTCAAACAAATGCAGCGGCATCGAGCCTGCCACCGGTCACGCTGCCCGACTCGCGTAAATTGAAACGTGCTTGCGCAGCTGAATATAGTAAACACGTATATGAATTTTAGTATAAAGAAACTGTAAAATTCATATCCGTGAAAAAAACCTACTATACACTTAATAAATCTAGTATACATATATAACTTCATAAAAGAAATTTAGTATACGTAAGTATACTAAATTTACAAAGTGTAATGAATTCAGTAAACGTATAGGAAATTTAATTTGCCAGTGTATACTAAAATTGCAAACATTTCTAACAGTGCAGTATAAATAAATCAATATAGAGATAAGGATTTAGCAGGAAGTTAGACAAAATTTATTTGGATATCCACGTGATATCCACCACTTCAAATTCTTCGTGTAGATGCATATATAGATGACGAATTTGAACGATGCATATAGATCCCTACAGATGACAAATTGGGATGATGCATATAGATCCATATAGATGACGAATTAGGAAGATGCATATAGATGACGAATTGGAAAGATGAATATATAAATGAAAAAATTGGGAAGATGCATATAGATCCATATAGAGATAGGGACTTTGCGCGACGTTAAACAAATCCTATTTAGAAATCCGTATAAAAAGAACTTCAAATTATTTTTATAGTTCCATATGATTATATCTTGCTTTTCGCTGAGAAACTGCGTGGACCAGCAGTTCAAAGAAGAACTAAATCAGTCGGCCTTATATTGGACTTCTTGTGTATTATCTTAAAATTAATTTGCTAAAATAAAGAATCAGGAATCTTAGGAAAAAATTTTTCATTCTCTTGAAACCATACAAAATTCAAATAAGCTTCTAAATCTTTTGTTTAAAATCTTCAAAAATCTAAATTTTGCTTAATGTTTTTTGAAATATTTTCAAGTTTCAAATTGAGTTTGATTATGTTTAATCATTGTTCAATTGTTAATAGCATTTCCCAAAATAAAGATACCAAAAGAAGCTCATAGAAACCACCTCAATGACTGTTCATGATTCCATATAGAGCCATATGGATCTGGATGGATGCTAATGAGAATCAATGTGGAATTATAAATATATATATTCGGTTTCGGTTCGGTTTCGGTTCCCTTGGAATAGAACCGAAGGGCTTATGACAAAGCCACCGAACGCGTCCTCGGGTTGCGGATAGAGGGTCCCCGTACCAAGGGTTTCTGCTGAATATGGGTACAATAATTAATAAGCAGTCGCGGACAATTGTCCAGGGATGGTCCCGAAGGAATAACCCCTAAGCGAAGGTGTGCGAACCGTGCCGAAAGCTGCATGGCACCTGGGTGAGGTGTCTTTAACGGTGACTCTGGGATATCGGGCGATGTCTCAGAGTAATAGCCTTATCCTTGCACGCGGGGCTCTACAAGGATGGACGAACCCTTTCTCTAGCTGCTCGTGGGAACAACAATGAAACCAAAAAACCACCAAAATGTTGTAGATGCGGTTCAAAACGATCGAACGCGCAGAGCACCCGACAATGGATCGGCAAACAATGCCGATCATCCTAGAGTTCGGGGTGCTGAAAATAATTTAGATGGAAACACAACGACGAACCGGCGAAACGCCCACATTGAGTGGACGGATCAACTTAAGAATGATGTGTTAGACTGCTACGATGCCAGTATTATCCCTGTTCGTGGAGGCTTTATGGCGCGTATGCATACTCTGTGGTGCCAGAAACACCCAGAGCTTCAACACGTTTCGCATCAGTCTTTGCGAAATCAAGCCGACTACCTCCGCAAAAATGGATATGTACGCGGAGCGCTTCCTCAACCGCTGCTTGAACAAGCTGCAGACGAAGATGAAACGACATTAAGACCAACCGCAGAAAGTAGGCACCTTCTTGAAGATGATGGCAATTTCAGTACAAGGAGGAACATCAACATGCAAGTTCCTCTTAAGCCCCAAGATCTGGCTGAAATGGATGCCTCCCTTTGTGGAGATATCTCGCAAGAGTCCGACCTCTGGACCATCAATTGCTCAGTTTATGGTGCTGCGAGAGCTTTGGCTGATTCAAATCGAAGGCTCAAACCGACGATGGATCAAAAGACAAGAAGACGCTTGCGTCAACTGAACAAGAAAATTGGATGGGCAAGGCAGAATGCGTCCCGTGTTCAATGTGTGATTGACTACATAACATCTGGTAGACCGTTCACGGAAAGGGTTCGAAAGTTCGCCCAAGAACTAAGGACCTTGAATCACACACTGAACAAGTCAAAGCTACTGACAATCAAGCAGCATATTGTTGACAAAATAAGGCTGTTATCTGACGCAAGGAGGAGGATACAGAAGAGGGAAAGATGGATCAGGGAGAATCAACAGTTTCTTGCTGACCCATCGCGCCTCTTCAGTGATCCCCCTGTTTTTGTAAAAAATCCACCCAAGCCCAAGGAGGTAGAGACTTTTTGGAGAGAGGTGTACAAGATCCCGAAAACACTAGAGTTGAAGGAAGATACTGACAATATCATCCGCTTCAAGGAGTTTTGCGACAGCCTCATAAAATCTGAGGAGGAGTGCCCATCAGTCACTGCCGAAGAGGTGAAAAAAGCACTTAGAGGCACGAAGAACTTTTCCGGTGCTGGACCAGATTGTATCAAGAACTTTTGGTGGAAGAAGTTTACTTCTACACACCAACATTTGGCCCGCATATTCACCTCATATTTAAAGTCGGAGATGCCCATTCCGCAGTGGCTAGTGTTAGGACGCACTATACTCCTACCGAAAAAAGGCGACTTGTCCAAACCAGAGAATTACAGGCCAATAGCTTGTTTGAACACACTGTATAAGATTTTTACAGCTGTCCTAAACAACAGGATTGTTCGACGAATTGAGCCTGTATGGCGAGAGATGTACGAACAACGTGGCTCGAAAAAAGGTGTAGCAGGCTGTCGAGAGAACCTGCTGATTGACAGGTGTGTCTGTAAAGACGCTACAGTCCATCAGCGCGTCCTGTCAATGGCCTGGATTGACTACCGGAAAGCTTTTGATTCAACCTCTCATAGACTTATCATCTGTCTGTTGGAAAGCTTGAAGGTACATCCACACATAGTGAGATGCATAGAGAGATTGATGCCTCTTTGGAAAACTAGATTTACCATCTCATCTAGGAATTATCGTCTGACGACGAACAACGTCACCTTCCAGAGGGGCGTCTTTCAAGGGGATAGTATGAGCCCTTTGCTTTTTTGCATCACACTTTTGCCTCTATCTCTTGCACTACGAAATTCTCCTGGATACCTCTGTGGCGACACTAATCAGCGTGAGCATAAGGTCACTCATGTATTCTACATGGATGACCTGAAGATCTATGCCGCTGGTAAAAGCAAACTTCAAACTGCTTTAAATATCGTCAAGAACTACACAGGAGAGATTGGGATGGACTTTGGTTTGGACAAGTGTGCCAAAATTCATTTGAAGAAAGGAAAGATTACTGGCGTTCCCAAGGACCCTGAGCTTGTGGATATAAGTGTTATTAGACATCTTAACACTGGAGAGACCTATACATACCTGGGCGTGCCTCAAAGCCGCATTCAGGACGTAACATCAGTGAAGGAGTCTCTCCGAAGCAGATACAAGCATCTTCTTTGACAGATTTGGTCTTCCAATCTGTCGGCGTTGAACAAGGTATCTGCGACTAACATGCTTGCCTTCCCGGTTCTACTCTACTCGTTTGGGGTGGTTCAATGGACGAAGAACGAGCTTAAGGCCCTTGATGTCACCACGCGTAAGATCATGCATATGCATAAAAGCTTGCATATCAATTCGTCAGTTCCGCGATTATACATTTCACGCCAGCAAGGCGGACGCGGACTTCTGAATCTCCAGTGTCTTCATAACCGAATTCTTTTGAGTACAGCTTACATCGTTGCGAATGGCAGAGATCCTCTCCTAAAGATGGTCAGAAACCACGAGATGATTGGCGAAGGGGCGTTCCTTTACAAAGCCGCGGAGCAAGCTGCTGAGACCCTTGGCCTGAATTTTAACATCAGAAGTGAGGAAAGTGCATTACTCCATCTAGATGCTTCACGTCTAAAAGCCGAAGTAAAGAAAGCAGAGGTTGGAAAATTTCACCAAGAGCTACTCGACAAGCAAATGCACGGAAACTTTCACAGAAATGTAGAAAAACAGTCCTTGTCGAAGGAGCAAACTTTTGCTTTCCTCAAATCATCAGGGCTCAATTCAGGTACAGAGGGCTTTATTTTCGCATGCCAGGACGGTGTAATCTCCACCTTAGCATACCGCGCCCGCATTTTATGTCAAGAAGTTCCCAGTGATAGGTGCAGAGCGTGTCATGCACACGCTGAGTACCTAGAACATATACTATCGGGGTGTCCGACCCACGCAGGAACAACGTATATCTATAGACATAATGCGGCCCTAAGAGTACTTTATTACCACCTTTGTCGCTCTTACGGTGTTGGTCGCGACCCTGCCCTACCGAACGCTCCAAGGGATATAGAGTCAATTGTCCGAAACGAGAAGTGCCAGATTTTCTGGAACTACGATTTTCGGGCAGCAGTCTCCGTTGCGCACTCGAGGCCTGACATTGTTCTCCAAGACTTCGAGAAACGAACTATATTCGTGATCGAATTCTCGGCTCCATCCGAATACAACATCACTGCAAAGGAGAAAGAAAAAGAGGAGAGATATCAAGACCTTAAAAGAGAGCTGCGTCGACTGTACCCAAAATATTCGGTACGAGTAATTGTTCTTGTGATAGGTGCTCTCGGAGGTGTGAAATTATCGCTGGTTCGTAACCTTAAAGCCATACCCGCGTGCCAAAAATATGCCAAGGCTCTTGCGAGATGGATGCAGAAAGCTGTCATCCTTGGGTCGCTTCGTGTCCTCAAGACACACGAGGGTTTCGCCGGCCTGTCGTTGTGATTTCGTCGTGCCCTGTGACCACTCATCTCACGGATGTGAGACGTGGCCATAGGTGTATTTTACCGCGGTTCTACTGGGGGCCATTGACATTTTTCCCAGATGGCAGTTGCTCTTAGTGGTACCCTGCGGTGGTTGTTTAACTTTTTTTTAATTATATATATATATATATATGAACAGAAGCTTATAGAAACCACCTCAGTTAGGGCTGGGCGGTTTTCCGGTTAACCGGTTATGACAACCGGTTTTTTTAAAAACCGGCTGGCCGGTTATGTCTTTTTAAAATAACCGGTTAACCGGTTTCTAAAAATAACCTGATTTTAAAAATAACCGGTTTTTTAAAATAACCGGTTTTCGAAAATAAACGGTTTTTCAAAATAACCGGATTTCCAATGCAACCGGTATTATTTTTTTATTTTTATTTTTATTTTTTTCTTTAGGACTGGGCGGTTATGGGAATTCATAACCGGTTACCCGGTTATTCTAAAAAACCGGTTGTAAAGAAATAACCGGTTTATTTTAAAAAACCGGTTAACCGGTTAAAAAACCGGTTTTCTCAATAACCGATAACCGGTTATGAATTCCCATAACCGCCCAGCCCTAACCTCAGTGACTGTTGATCATTCCATATACTACACTGTTAAAAATGTTTGGAATTCTCCAACACTTCTACAATACAAGCGTAAGGCAAAATTGCAAACACGGTATTGGAATGCCGAAATTGCAATACATGTATTGTAGCGTTTATAAATCGGAAATTGTGCGCATGCACCTCATCCGACCCATGTATCGCTGCATGATCCGTTGCATTTGAGAACTACAACATTATGTATTGTAGCGATACCCAACATTTCGGAAATAAACTTTCAATACATTTAGTGGAAGTCTTATGCGGGAATTTTTAACAGATATAGAGCCATGTAGAACCAGAAATCTACGAGGATCATTGAGGAATTTCCAAAAATGAAGTAAAGATACCAACATCAGTATAGCTCACAAAAACCACCTCAACACAGTAAAAACTAGGCATTCATTTTTATCTCGGATCCTTTCTTGGGCGTTCTAATATGATCTCACGAATAGTCTTATTTTAGTACCAGTTTCTGTCTTGTTTAGTTTGCTAACTTCAGATTGATAAATGATCCGAGGTAGGGAACTAAATTGATACAGAGGGTGCATTGTTTCAATTGTTCCAAACTTTACTCTTACAAAAAACAAAAAATAGATGAAATTAAAAATTCGTAAAAATGAGTGTTGAACCGTCACACTCAGACGTCAAGAACTTCAGCCCTATGGGTTACGTTGGTTTCTAAGCTTGACAGATTAGAATTTGTTTTATCAGATTGAGTTATTGACAGATGATCCTCATTTCGAGCCTATTACAATCCATAAATCGACCTTATTTTATTAGACTGGCGGATCAAACTGAAGTGCGATTGTTTTGTTGCGTGAACTACCGAATTAAGTTCTAAATCGAATACTAGTTTTTACAGTGTAAGGCATTTCCAAAAATGAACAAAAGATATCAACAGCAGCTTATAGAAACCACCTCAGTGACTATTAGTAATTCCATATACTACCTATATAGAGCCATATAGAACCAGAAATCTAGGAGGATCATTAAGGCATGTCCAAACATGAAGTAAAGATACCAACAGAAGCTTATAGAAACAACCTCAGTGACTGTTGGTCATTCCATATACTATATAGAGCCATATAGAACCAGAAGTCTACGAGGATCATTTATGCATTTCCAAAAATGAAGTAAAGATACCAACATCAGAAGCTTATAGAAACTACCTCAGGGACTGTCTTATAGATCCATATAGAATTTCTACAAGTATCTACTTTTTCCTGATGGTTTCTATTGGTAGTGACGCTTAGGAATAATATGCCACATAGAAAATCTGTAAGTATCTAAGGGATGACCCAGTGATGTATTCTATATGAATTCCCAATTAGAATTTGAAGTGGTTTCTAAATGGATTTTCAAAAGCGTCCCTAAACATATCTACATGGATCTATGTGAATGCTCCCAAGATCTACTCCATATGGAATTTTATATGGAATTCTATATGGCTTCTATGTGGAATTCTACATGGTTTCTATATGGATTTCAGACTAGCTTATAGAAACCACCTCAGTGACTGTTGATCATTCCATATACTATATAGAGCCATATAGAACCAGAAGTCTACGCGGATCATTGATGCATTTCCAAAAATTAAGTGAAGATACCAACATCAGAAGCTTATAGAAACTACCTCAGGGACTGTTGGTAATTCCATATATATATATATATATAGATTCTTGTAGACGTACGAATTCTATATGCATATATATGCAATGTACATTGGCAAAAGGCAAGACTTTGCGTATTGAGCTTTTTTTCTATATGTTTTTGAGTTTTTCTATATGGTATTAAGTTCCTCAATTTATATAAAACTACCGTTTAGAAGAGTTACTAGCAAAACGTTCCATAGTTACTAATTCATTTAGTTGGTTATTCTTAGAATTTGAATTAGTAAATTTTTACTGATTAGCAGTAAACGAATCAGCACTATTTAAATTAGTAGTTTTCGACTAATTCAGATTTAGAGAGTATTGAAAAAATTACGTGGCTTACTTCTGATGATTATGGAAAATAAACGGAAGAGAATTTCATAGACAAATCGGAACGAATAATTTATGTTTTTGCAAATTTCCTCAATAGCTCAATTTTATTGATTTTATTATGAATTATTCTTCTCGGAAATGCAGAAAATATTTGCAGGGTGTATGAACTCGAAGAACCAGTCTTGCGAGTAATAGAATATTGCAACATGAACAGTACCAATATATATAGCAATTCTCATGTTAGGTTATACTTAGAGGCTTTGCAGTTTCACTTGATTTATTTCTTGATTCGCACTTAATCAATCGATTCAGACTCTACGCAGACAAGAGTTATTCGAGATGATTAATGATAATCAAGGATAATTATCTCTTATTGTTGATGTATCTATTCATGCGGCAAATACGGTACATTCTTACATTCTATGGTTTTAAATTTCAATTTGGTTTTTTAGATTTTCTTCTTTTAGGGAGAAATAGAGAATTGTTTTATTTTTCTGATTTAATCTTTTAAATTTTTTATTTTGTTTAAACTTTTATGATCGTCATGGAAGGCTTTTTAATAGATCAATCAATTCATCTTGTCAAAATAAATGAATTGTTAGTATGATCTTATTTCAGTGTGGCTACTGGACCGCGAAACCGGAAAATGATGGAGAAAATTTTTTGACCGGGAATTTTACGAATTTTTAGAAGAAAAATCTATCGAATCAGTTGAAATATTGATTATTTTATTTATTATATATTTATTGTAGTTAAGTCATTCAGCTTACAATGTGTAATTCTTAAATCTTTTACACATAAAAATTTCCCATTTTAGTTCTTCAATTTTAAGCAAAAAATTTTTATTTTGAGGATTTTAAAATGTAAATTCGAATGCTTAAGCGAGACGACTGAAAAATTCTAAAAAATGAAATTCCTAAATTTAAATAATAACACATTCTTAAAAATAACATTATTTATTTATTTGAAATACAATAATGAAATATTTAAAAAATAATTTTTAAAAAGTAATCTTTACAAAATCTGGTCTTTGATCAAAACATTTCCTTATTGTATTTTTAATAAATAAATAATATTAATTAATGTTTGAATTTCACAATTATTCTAATTATCAAAGAAAGGGAAGAAATGGTGGTATTTAATTTTTTTCCGAATTGGAAAAGAAACTTTTTTTTACATATTGATTGAGTTGAAGGCAGGCAAATTTTGTATTTTAAACATTTGTATTGATTTTGAAACGAGGAAGTTTTTGATTTTATTCTGAATTTGAAAAGGGAAATATTTGATTTTTAACGTTTTTATGAACTTGGAAAGGAGAAAATTTTTGTTTTTAATATTTTATGAATTGGAAGAAAAATCATTTTTTAATTTTAACATTTTTATTGAGTTGGAAAGGAGAAAACTTTGGTTTTCAATTGAAGAGGCCTTTATTTCTTTTTAAAAGTTTTATTGAGTTTAAAGGAAGAATTTTTAATTTTAATTATTTTTTGTAATTAGAAAAAGAAATTTGTTATTTTCAACATGTTTATTGAATTGAAAGGAACGAAATTATGGTTTTCAATTCTTTCTGAATTTTCAAAGGGAATTTTTTTTATTTTTCAGATTTTTATAGATTTGGAAAGTTCAAAATTTTCGTTATTTATTTTTTGTTCTGAATAGGAAGAGAAAATTTTCTTTTTAGAATTTGTATTGAGTTAAAGGGCAAAACTTTTGAATGTCAATCTTTTTTCAGAATTGGAAGAAATCATTTTTTATTTTTAACATTTTCATTGAGTTAAAAGGGAAAACATTTTGGTTCTAGTTTTTTGTATGTTTTTTTAAATTTATTTAAAAAATATATTTTTATTGAGTTGGAGATGGTCAAATTTGGTATTTTTGAAAGAGTTTAAAATAAAGAAATTTTTGTTTTTAATTTTTGTTAAATTGGTAGAGAAACATTTAATATTTTTAAGTTTTTCCTCGAGTTGGAAAGGAGGAAATTTTTTTTCAACGTTTTATGCATTGAAAGAAGGATAATTTTTTCATTTTGATATTTTTATTCAGCTGTAAGGGACGAAATTTTGGGTTTTAAATTTTTTCTGAATTTCAAGAGGCCCTTTTTTGCTATTAATTTTTATTGAGTTTAAGGGGAGAACTTTTTATTCTCAATCTTTTTTTCTGAATTGAAAGAGAAAAATATTTAATTTTCAACATTTTTATTGATGTAGAAAAGAGAAAAATTGGGCTTCAAAGTCTTTCTGAATTAAAAAAGGTTTTTTTTCTACAAATGAAAAAAATTTCTGTTTTAAGAGTTCGATTGTTTAAATTTCAATAATCCTAAGAAATGTACTTATAAATAAAAAAATTCGTATAACCAGATATTTTATGGATCAATTTTAATCATTTTTGTTTGTAAAAGAATGTTTATTATCAATTTTAAAAACAAAAAGTAATCAAAATTGCAGAAAAAAATCGATTTTTTTATAAAAAAGCACTTTTTAATGCGTCTCTGAAATACTTCTTGACTTTGAAAAACTTGGACTTTGCACTTTATGAATCTGGATGGTTTTGAAATTACTAATATATGGTCAGACGGAGATTGAGGATATTTTATATTGAGCAATAAAAATGAAATAAAACACATCAAATCATAGGAGAAAGTTGAGCATATGCAACATTTTTAGAATATTAAAGCATACAATAATTTATTCAAATACTGAATTTCAACTCAAAATAGATCTTAAAAATATTATTGATATATATATATATATATATGTTAATTTGTTTATTATAAACCTAAAAAAAACCGTAAAATAATTTTTTTTAATTTTTTAATTTGAACTACACTTTATATATTTTGAAATTCTTTCACAAGACTATTTTGTATTCGGTATTGCGAACATGGAATGTGATAATTTGAGTTATTACATACTATTTTACTGCATTGTTTTAAACGATAAAATATTTTATGATCTTTTTATAAGCTCATTAAAAAGTAGTATGTGAATGAGACATAATTATACAAATATTTCAGATATGAGGGGAGTAAAATCTTACATAAGTTTTTAATAACAATTTAAACAATATATTAATTAATAATTGTTTATTTAACAATGTTAGAATTAAAGCGCCGTACAGTGAACATTTATTTTTTTGTCCTGATATAACAAACAAATGAAATTATTTGTTAAAAGTGTATTTTTTACAATTTTCAATAATTTGAATTTTTTAAAGTTATATTGCAGGACATTTTGATCAAAACAATAACTGGTTTATAAATATTATGATTTTTCCAACAAATCCATTTTGTGGATTAGTCGATGAAAAATATTCATAATAAGTTGATTTTGGGAGTAAGTTTTTATTTTTTATTTAAAGTGAATATTAAATTTTTTATCGCAATCCGCAGTCCAGCCTCTTTCAATTTATCGTCAGCGAATTATCTCTAAATTGTGATTTTAATTTTATAGAATATTTTTCTGCTCTTTTATTTGAACTGAAGATTAAATTTTGTATCGCAATCCGCAGCCGAGCCTGTTCTGATTTGAGTTCAGCGTCTGAGACTGTCAACTGACACATCAATTTGCTCAATACCGGATAACTTTTCTAATTAATTTTTTTAGCTTCAATCAACAATATATCATCTCGGAAGTGGACTTCTGTCTTATCTTTAAATGGTAATGTCAATTTCACAGAATGTTTTTCATTCTTGTTGAACTGGCGATTATATTTTGTATCGCAATCCGCAGCCTAGCCTGTTTTAATTTTCGGTCAGCGTCACTTCGAGATTGCCCAAATACACATTTATTTCCACCAAACTGGATTATGATTTCAATTGTACAGAATGATTTTCCGCTTTTTATTTAAACTGAAGATCACATTTTGGATCGCAATCCGCAGCCAAGCCTGTTCCAACTCAAGAACTAGACATAATTACATGATAAATTTTATGTGATTATTATAAACAAATGTGATAAAAAATGCATCATTCTAGCATTTTCTGAATCAAATTTTTTCGGTTCAACAGCGAATACTTTCACTTTACGAATCCGCGAGTTTAGTAAAAAAAAATGAATTTGGTTGAGTACAAACGCCCTAATTTTTAACGTTTTATTACCATTTGTCCATAAAAATCTGACAGTTTGTTGGTAAATTATGAGTGGTGTCCAAATTATTATTATTATTATAGAGTAGTGTAGTGAAAGTATTCACAGTGTAAACGAAGAAATTGTTTTCAGAAAATGATTTATACGTGCAATTGTTTATGATATTTATTCATAATAATCATATAAAATTTATCGTATAATCGTGTTTTGTTCTTGAATTATTATCGTGCAGCCGTCTAAAAGGATTGGCATTAGAAAAACGATTTTTTTTAATTAAAAAAGAAGAATAATGTATTTGTTTATAAATTTTTGTTTAAAAAATCATATAATTGTGTTGCTAAAATTATCATGGAATTTCTAATTGAGAGGATTCGCATGGAAAAAAAAAATTTTTGTCAACAAATGCCCAAATAATGCACTTGCTTACGAAATTTGTTTTAATATTAAATAACAAATGTCTTGCAATATAATTCAAGAAAAACGTGAGAGTATTAAAAATTGTAAAAAATACACATCTAAAAATAATTTGTTTAAAAAAATTTCTATTGCAACAATTTCCATATTGTTCACGAGCACCAGGAATGTTTAACAGAAAATATGACCATTTTTCAGTCAAATTTGTTAATTAAAAAAAAAAATTAGGAAACAAATTCAAAAACTGAGCTTGACAATTTTATTTGAAAGTTGATCAGCTTTAAAAAAAAAATACGTCCAAATCGTTAAATATTTTTCCGCTTTACGTTAAAACAATAATTTTTTTTTTTCATTTAACAAAATATAACTTAAGAATGAAAACAATCATTTTAAATTAAAGAAAATTTTTGACTGTTTCAAATTTGAATTTGAAATTTTTATACGTTGAATTGAATTTTAAGTTAGAAACATTAAAAATCGAGGGAATAATTTTTTTTAAACCCAAAATTTTTCAAAGAAGATTTTAAATTATTTTAATTTAAAATCGTTCCAAATTAATGAATATTCAATTATTATTTATGCGTAAAAACTGGTTTCGAAATATTTCCAAATATTCTCTTAAAAATAATTTTTTTAAATAAAAAAAAATAAAATAAAAATAAAATAAAAAAAATTAAATTAAATAAATTTTCCCAGGAATCTTAAGAGATATTTTTTATTATCTTAAAACCCTTGTAAACTTTAAAAAAGCTTCAAATTTTTATTTCAAAATCTTCAAAATTCGACTTTTTTATATTTTTGGAATTCTTTTTAAATTTCAAATTATTTACAAAATTTGTTCAGAATTTTTAAATCTTTTGAAATGATTCGAATTTTTCGGGAATATTTTTAAATCCTGCAAAATTAAAAAATTGCCTCATAATCTTCCAGATTATTTTATGACACTTTTGGAATTTTTTAAAAATATTTTCAAATATTCTCTTAAAATTATTTTTTCAAAATAAAAAGTCATTTCCAATTTATCCAACAAATTTAAGATTTTTTTTCAACATTTTAAAACCATTCAAAATCCTTAAAAAGCTTTAAAAATTATATTTTAAAATCTTCAAAAATATAAACTTTATTTTAAATATTATTTGTATATTATTTTTTTCATTTCTGTTTTTTATTATTTGTATGTTAAGTTCTAAATTATTTTTGAAATTCTTATAATCTTCTAAAGTGATTCGCATTTTTCTTAAACTTTTTTAAAATGCTGAAAATTGACAAATTCGCTTTGAAATCTTCGAGATTCTTTTTTATCAATTTCGGAAATCTTTTAAAATGTTTAAAAATATTTTCTTGAAATAAATTTTTCAAAATAATTTAAAATTTTCTTAGGATTCTTAGGAAAATTTTTTAATCGCATCAAAAGTTTCGAAATTCTTAAAAAGCTTCTATTTTTTTGTTCCAAATTTTCAAAAATCTGCAAAATTGAAAAAAATGACCTACAATCTTCCAGATTCTTTTTTGAACATTTTTGAAACCTTTTGAAATATTCTCTTAAAATTAATTTTCCAAAATTAAAAATCATTAAAAATTTTCTCAACAGTTTTAAGATTTTTTTTTTATATTGAAAGCTTCCAAAATCCTTACAAAGCTTTAAAATTATATTTTAAAATCTTCAAAAATCTACAGTTTGTTAAAAAATTTTTGAAGACTTCAAGTTTTCATTATTTTTGAAATTGTTTCTGATCTTCTTTTAATCTTTCAAAGTGATTCACATATTTCTTTTTTTTTTAATGCTGAAAATTACAAAAGTTGCCTTAAAATCTTCGAAATTCTTTGTCAACAATTTTGGAATGTTTTAAAATATTTCACCAAGATAAATTTTTCAAAATAAAAATCATTTGAAAATTTCTTAGGAATCTTAAGAAAAATTTTTTATCTCATAATAAGTTTCAAAATTCTTAAAAAGCTTGCAATCTTCCAAATTCTTTTTTTGAAAATTTTGAAAAACTTTTGAAATGTTTTAAAATATTTTTTTTTTAAATAAATTTTTCAAAATAGAAATCGTTAAAAATTTTCTTAGGAATCTTGAGAAAATTTTTTTTGTTTCATGAAAATGTTCGAAATTCCCAAAAAGCTTCTATTTTTTGTTCCAAATCTTCAAAAATCTGCAAAATTTAAGAAATTGGTTTG
>CAKNXH010058507.1:26605-53452 GCA_932178445.1 Andricus quercusramuli | reverse complement strand
CTTGGCAATTTAAATTTCCGTCTATCTTTTTCAATCCTTCCTTTTTTCTGCAATTTTATACTTCATCTATCCACGTGAATATCTTTCTATCTCTTTGTCAATCAAATTTCCGGTTCATCTTTCTCAATATCCCCTTTCCTATCTCATTGCATCATAATCTATCAACGTCTACCTTTTTCTTCTATTTGTAAACCTAAATTCACATTTATCTTTTTCAATTCATAATAGAAAAAGAACAGAAATAGAAAAAAATTGATATGAATAAATAATGGATAAGACCAGATAGAGAAGAGGGAATTGAAAAGTTAAGTTTCAATACGGGCGGGAAGCCCATGAAGTACTCCCCTGGCGCTCAAGCTATAAAGCTTATTTTTATAATAATTTAAGAATAACTTTTTAAAATTTTTGAAATAATATTAAAATAACTTTTCAAAATTTTTAAAATAATTTTAAAATAATTTTATTATAAAGCCTATATTTCTGTTCAATAGGCCTTATAGCTTGAGCGCCAGGGGAGTTCTTCACGGGCTTCCCACCCGTATTAAAACTTAACTTAACTTTTCAATTCCCTCTTCTCTATCTGGTCCTATCCATTATCTATTCATGTCAATTTTTTTCTATTTCTGTTCACATAAATTGTTTAAACAATTTATTATTGTTTTTAGAAATTTTATCACAGAATGGAGTCAAAAAGAGGCGGTTTTTTCACAAATTTCCCACTTGTAGCCCAATTTTCAATTAAAGGAAAGTGATGGTTCATCAATGTTAACAGGAGTGATTGTTTAAACAATTTATTATCAATGTTAATAACATTCTGTTAGAAAGATGTTACAAAATTGTAGTTTAAAAAAAATTCACTTCTAGTTAGATTTTCAATTAAGATAAGTTAAATAATTAACTAGAGTAAAAAAAATTAATTGTTTAAAAAATTTGTTATCACTATTATTAATATTGTATTTGAATAATGCTAGAAAGATGCGTTTTTTTCTGAAATTTCTGGCTTTTTGTCCAATTTTCAATTGAAGTGAAGTAATAATGAATTCAAGGTAACAAAATAATTGTTTAAACAATTTATCATCATTGATAATAATATTCTCTTCGCTTAATGATAGAATGTTCCGGTTTTTTCTGAAATTTTCAACTGTTTATCTATTTTTCATTAGGCGTGACTTAATAATTAATTAGATTCAGCAAAAATAATTGTTTAAACAAATTATTATTGTTTATGACTATATTAATCTATATCAGTGCCTGATAATTGCCGTTTTCCGGCAATTTTTACCTTTCTGTCCTTTTTTTTCTAGTGAGTCAGTAATTAATTAAAGTTAACAAGAAAGTTGTTTAAACTATTTAATATTGTTTATAACTATCTTTTCTTAGATAAGTGCTAGAAAGTGGTGGGTTTTTTTCTCAAATCTGTAACTTTGCATCGCTTTTTTATTTATGAACAAATAATAAGTCAACTAGCTACATTTTTAGTTAAAAAAAAAATAACTTTCAAGCTAAATAACGTCTTTTATCAAAAAAATTTAGAATTTTCAACAAAAATTTTTATTTATAAACAAACAGTTGTAAACTCAACCAAAACTGAAGACGAGATCAATTTCTTTAAAACCCCTACTCTTCGTACCTTAGTGGGTGAGAGCATCAGACCGGCAATCTGAGAGACGTCGGTTCGGATCCCAGCGGAGCTTGAGAACAATTTTTTCACAATTTGAAAATAAAAATCGATATTAAAAAAAATTGATTTCAGACTAGTGGACAAAAAACAATTAACATCCATCTATTTACAAAAAAAAAGGTTATTTTGAATCAAGAAAGATTTTTCAGGCAAGAAAAAAAAAATTCGACCAAATTGTTGAATTTTCAACAAAAAAGTTAATTTTCAATAAAATAATTAAATTTCCAACCAAGAAGATGAATCTTCGACCGAAGGAATGAATATTTCACAAAATAGTTCAACTATCAACCAAAAGAGATGAATTGTGAATAAAAAATATAATAGTAGATTTCTCAATTAAAAAGAATTAAATTTCAACGAAAGAAGATTACTTTTTTTACCAAAAATGAATTTTTAATCCAAAATGGAATTAAAAAAAAATCAAAAACAGTTAAATTCAACCAAGAAGGTGAATTTTCAAAATAATTGTTAAACCCTCCACAAAAAGGAATTAATTTTCATTCAAACAGTTGCATTTTCAACCAAAAAACAAAAAAATGTCTACCAATAAACACAGTTTTAAACCAAAAATACAAATTTTCAACAAAACAGTTGAATTTTCAACCCAAAAATATGAATTTTTAACTAAAATGAATCTTTAAACAAAAAATAAAATTTTTAGTAAATTAGTTTAACTTTTATCCAAGCAGTTGAATTTTCAACCAAAAAATTCGATAAAAAAAAGACGAATTTTCGACCAAAGAGATGAATTTTTAACTAAAATGATAAATCTTCAAGGAGAAAAAAATAATTTTTAACAAAGAAGGTAATATTTTAATCGAGTATATTTTATATTTGATATTATAGTGTTGACCAGAATTTTTCAGTTAAAAAGACGAATTTTCTAAAACACTGAAAAAAAAATTTTTTCTACAAAATTCTCAACCCGAAATGATGACTTTTTAATAGAAAAGTTAATTTTAAACCAATTAGTTGAATTTTAAAGCAAAAAAGATTAATTCTCCACAAAATAGATACATTTTCACTTTTAGTCAAGTAGTTAAATTTTTAACAAAAAAATATGAATTATAACGAAAAATAAAACAGTTAATATTTCAAATAAACAGTATTTGAATTTTTTATCAAAAAATATTAATCCATCGAAAAAAGACGAATTTTCTAAATAAAAGTTAAATTTTCCAACAGAAAATACGAATTTTCAACCAAAAACTGTTTTTATTTAAAATTAAAATGGTATAATTAAAATATCAACTATTATATTTTTCTTTGTCAATTTAGACTTTTGCAACTGTTTGGTTGAAAATTAATCTGTTTTAGTTGAGGATTCAATAATTTTTTGAAAATTCATTTTTGGTGGTTAAATCACTGTTTTTTATTTAAAAATTAAAATATTTTTGGGTTGAAATATCAAAACCTACATTTTTGTTAAGAATTCATTTCTTTTGGTAGAAAATTAAAATACTCAGTTGAAAATTGAACCACATATTTTGTTAAAAATTCATTTTTTTGTTTGAAGATTCATCTATTTAATTGCTTTAATTATTTTCTTGAAAATTCGTTTTTTTCGGTGGAAAATTAATTTAAATTATTATATTTTCGGGTTCAAAATTCAAATGTTAGGTTGACCCAGAGTTTAATTTTTTACAAAAAATATTAATTTTCAAAGGAAAGTATAATAGTAGACTTTTCAATTAAAAAGAACGAATTTTACGAACAAATAGTTGGATTTTCTTAAGCGAAAAAATGAGAAAAAGGGAAAGTTTTTTGGAAATAGGAAAAATAGTTAAATAACAAACAGTAAATATTGTTTACTATAGTCAAATTTGACTGAATGAATAATTGATTGTTAATAAATAATGTTTCATGAAAAATACAAAAAATTGCATTTTACATATTGAAATAAAAATAAAAATTTGTTATGAAAAAAAAAATAATTTGTTATAAAAAAAAATAATAATTTGTTATAAAAAAAAAAATTATACAAATTGAAAAGTGACTGTACCGTTAAACGAGTGCTACAGTGCTACACATTCGATGCTTGGGTTTTGTAACTGAGAAGGAACCGGTTATCGGGGCATGTATTTTCTTACTTCAAGTTCAAGACTTCAAATAGTGCATTGCTTGCATCCAACTGGCAAACGCACGTGGCACAGAAAACACAGGCGTAACTATAGTATCATTATTTTTTATAAATAATTATATTAAATCAAAAAAATTTCTATTATTAATTTTATTTAAGAAATTAAAAAGAATTATTTATTTTATTTAGGAAATTTTTAATAATTTCAAAAATAAAAAGGATAAAGGATAAAGATAAAGGATAAGGATAAGGATAGGATAGGAAAGGATAGGATAGGATAGGATATGATAGGATATGATATGATAGGATAGGATAGGATAGGATAGGATAGGATAGGATAGGATAGGATAGGGAAGAGGGTATTGAAAAAGATAGAAAAAGATTGACGCAGATAGATCGAGGATAAGAAGAGATAGGGAAAAGGAGATTGAAAAAGATAACAGGAGTTTAGATTGATGGAGAGATAGAAAAAGATTGCCGTGGATAGATAAAGTATAGGATGAGATAGAAAAGAGAGGATTGAAAAAGATAGACGCGAATTTAGATTTACAAAGAGATTCAACGGGATACATTTTCTCTATCTATTTCGATCATAAAAATTCAAAATGATTCAAAAGGATAGGATCTCTATTTGCTTCCAGCAGGAGTACTCTCTTAATCCGAATTAGTAGAAATTTTACTAATTTAATTAGTAACATTGTATCTGACTGTTATATTAGTAATTTTATCACATTCTACTAAATGAAATGGTACGATTAATGTTACTAATTGAATTAGTTGGGGTATTCTACTAATATGCTTAGTAGTATCAACTTACTAATTTAATGAGTAGCAATGAATTGATAAGGAAACATGATTTAATAAATTTTGTAATACATTCTGCTGGCTTTTGAGTTTTAATTTTTAAACAGGGAAAAAGTTGAATAATAGTATTTTTTTAAACAATTTTGTTATCCGTACCAACAAGTGAATGTAAAATTATTTTCACTATAATTTATTGCTTCCCTTAAAGATATAATAAAAATATTGATATAAATTTTGAAATAAAGTTTGTGATGTCTATCGAAAATTATGGTCTTTTTGTAAACAGTTAGAGATTTCCAGTCAACATGATTTTTTTAAACATAATATTAAAAGCAGACATGAAAGTCGAAGTACCATATCGTAATTAACTATCGGTTTGAAAAATGTTTTATCTTCTAGATCTCCAAATTGCAGAAAACTTACTCAACATACATTAGAATCTACATATATATGGTTAAAAAATTTGTTAAATTACGTTACAACTTCTTCTTACACTTCTGAGGCAGCACTTATAATCATCAGATTTAATTTTCCTAAGGCACAAAAATTATTATTTAACCCAAATTTCAAACAGAATCTAAGAATCTTTTGTCTTCAAAAAAAACCTTTTTTGAACCGCCTTATTGTTAAATTTACTATTATATTTTTGTTTGAAAATTGATCGTTTTTAGTTCAATATTTAAATATTCATCTTCTTGCTTGAAAATTCAACAGCTTTGTTTGGAATTTTTTCTCTTCCTTGACTTAAAAATCTTTTTAGGTTGAAAATTCCACTCATGTTGAAAAGTAGTTTCTTGTTTGTTGAATTCAACTGTTTCTGACTGAAAATTAATTTTTTTTTTGTTTGAATACCTACTACTACATTTTTCGTTCCGAATTTTTTTTTAAATACAAATTTAATCACCGAGTTAAAAGCTAAACTCTTTTGTTGAAAATGAATTTTTTTTGTTCAAGATGCATCATTTTAACAAAAAATTTGTCGCTTTGGTTGAAATTTTTTTTGTTGGAAAATTAATTTTTTAAACTGAAAAGTCAACTATTTGGCTAAAAGTTTGTTTCTTCCAGTTGAGATTTCTTCTATTTTCTTCAAAAGACATATTTTTTGTAGAAAATTATTCGTTATGTTTCAAAATTAATTTTATTGTTTGAAACTTTATCTTTTTGGTGGAAAATTTAAGTATTCCTGTTAAGTATTCATCTTTTTGATAGAAGATTAAAACCACTTGGTTAAAAATTACTCTTTTGTTAAAAATTCATCTCTTTTATTTAAAATGTATTTATTTCAGTAAGAGATTCATCAATTTTAGTTCAAAATTTATTTTTCTGGAAAATTAGTTTGTTAAGTGAAAATTTAACTATTCCATTTTTGGTCGAAAACTGATCTTTTTTAGTTCAAAATGCAACTATCAACTATCAAATAAAAATTTGTTTGAATTATTATTTAAATTCCTAGACTTTAGAGACAAATTCAAGAAATGATTAATTATGTTTTTAGTATTATTTAATTATTTAATGGTGCCAATATATTTAGGAAAATCTTGTAATATAATTTGTTACAGATTTCTCAATTCAAAATATTAATCAAATCCCCAGAAACTGAGAAAACTTATCCGAGTCGATTTTGTAAAAAAAGATAAATATTTGAATGGATACAAAATTATACATGAGAAAAACTTGAGATATCTGGATAAAACTTGAAATTGTCAGGAAATTTTTTTAGGTATGATTGTCTGGTTTAAATATTTCGTTAATGCAATTTAAAATCGAAGATAATGAAGTTTAAAGCATAGAAAGCTTTCCGGCTTATTGTTGGCATAATTTTTAAGGTTTGATATTTATATGTTTATCTTTCGTTTATCGCATTATATTGTAGTTTTAATTATTACTATAACATGTTTTCAATTCGGATTTAACTAACTTGTTTTCTAATCGAAACTAATCCGTCTTTAATAATTTATTGATATATTTCAATAAAATTCTCAGCGCTGAAAAAAAAACAGTTTTTGAATTTACTTGAAAATATCCTTTGAAATAGTAAACAGCAATACATTTACCAATTCACTTAGTAGTAGCATTACAAATTCCTTCAGTAGACATAGTCACTAATTCATAGACTTACTCACTTACTTACTCACTTACTCATAGAATTAGTAGATTCTTACTAATTACCACTAAACGAATCGGCACTATTTGAATGAAGTAGAAAACTACTACCAATTAGTAGTTTTCTACTGATCCTACAAATCTACAAATCCCAAATTATGAATTATCGTCCAGTTGCGTTGTTGTGCAATTTCTACACTCTCTAAATCCGAATAAGTAGAAATTTTACTAATTCAATAAGTAGCATTGTATCTGACTGTTAAATTAGTAATTTCATCACTTTCTACTAAGTGAAATGGTAAGATTTATGTTACTAAATGAATTAGTGAGGGTATTCTACTGATCTGCCTAGTAGTATCAACTTACCAATTTAATGAGTAGCAATGAATTGATAAGGAAACATAATTCAACAATTTTCAAAATACATTCTGCTGTCTTTTTAGTTTTAATTAAGAAAGGTTAATGTTTTGTCAATACACCATCTATTTCTTCAATGCAGCCAAACTATGAACTCGTGAAATTGGGTAGAATAACTATAGCTATTGTGCGTTTTCAAAATGTTCGGTAGTTTGTGAATAAGCGGATTCTGAAGGCAAACACAGTAAAAACTAGGCATTCATTTTTATCTGGGATCCTTTTTTGGGCGTTCTAATATGATCTCACAAATAGTCTTATTTTAGTACCAGTTTCTGTCTTGTTTAGTTTGCTAACTTCAGATTGATAAATGATCCGAGATAGCGAACTAAATTGATTCAGAGGGTGCATTGTTTCAATTGTTCCAAATTTCACTCTTACAAAAAAAAAAAAAATAGATGAAATTAAAAATTCGTAAAAATTTGTGTTGAACCGTCACTCAGACGTCGCGAACTTCAGCCCGATGAGTTACACGCAAAAAAGAGAATAGTACATTGTAACTCGAAAACAGAGCAAAGAGTGCCATTTATACATGATTTACTTGAACTCTGAAAGTACACTTTGTAATTTTTACCATTCCTCTAAAAATGCGATTCAGAAGAAAAGAGTACTATGCCAAATGGTACATTTGACCACTAACTTGTCGCCTGAACCTATCGGTACTATTAACCAAAGGCTATATGAGCTATTCAAAATGGTAAAATATTCTACGTGTATTTGCAGTTTCTAGCCTGAATAGATTGATGAAAATTACTATTTGGAATTACATTTAACACATTTGATTAATTATATAATTACCTCTTTAGATCACGAAATTTACTATTTAGAAATGGCGATGTTTGCCATGCAAATTAGCATATTCTAAACAATTTCAAATGAAAAAAGTGCTATTTCGAAAAGTGATTTAATTCATGTAATATTGCACAAAGTCCTCCCTACGTAAGCCAAATTGTAATTAATAAAATTCCCTGATAATTGACCAAAATAATTATATAGAACGTGATTACCTACAACAACCAGTAACTGATTCACTGATTATTTGTCAGCTTTTACTGGTTGTCAGATAATAACGTTCTATCTAATTATTGTGGTAAATCATCAGTAGAATTCATCAATTAAAATTCTGCTCACGTAGAGGGGACTTTGTACAAGTTTACACAATTTGAATTATGATATATCTACGATTAAAACCTAATGCTAGCTACACTAAAACAAGGAGAAAAGAGTATACAATATTTATACATTTCAAACTGTTCAAACTTTATTCTAAAATCACAAATTGTCACGAAGTATACAAAAAACGTACACTATAAAACTTTTTGATAATAGTAAATGTAAAAAAATCAATATTGTATATACGATTTCGGAATGAATATTGATCGTTTCCTCGCTTTGTCGCTATAACTGCATTACCGACACTTAGTGTGTGGATATCGATTTTTCAGCGATCGCTGAGAAGATTGAAGTCACTTTGTCAATTTCTTAAGAAGCTATTACAAAAATGGTGTAAGTAATGTTCAATAATAAACATATAATAATATAAACATGTTTCAATATTCTTGAACAAACTCTGGGCTTCTTCCTGGGTGGCTCTTGTTCCTCTTGCTGAATCAGAGGTGGTGTTTTAGCCAACATATAAGGTAGAATATACAATATATGTGCATCCAATGCAGCTATACATATATAGAGAAAATATTCAAAACAATTAGTTCTCATCACAAAATATATGTTCAGCATATTAATATAAAGTTGAAATAATATTTACCATCGTCTAGATCTTTCAAAGTCCAAGTCAGCTTCTGTAGACCTACATCCTTAGGTTGCCTAGTTGTTAGAAGTAAGCGTGCCAGACGATTTCTGACAGTTGGATAGTTGGCTTCACAATTTCCTTTTTGATCTGGATACTTCTTATAAAAGTCAGCAGCAAGCTGAGAAATAGAACATTTCATTACATAAAAATAACTGAGCAGTTTCTAAGGCTACAGTCCTATGGTCATTCTTCTTCACTGAATTCCTTTAAAAAAAATGTGTACATCCTTGTGAATCTTTGATTTCTTTGAAATCTCTTGAATTTTTTATAATCTCTTGAAATTCTTTGGAGTTCCTTAAAATCCCAGGAAATGATCGGAAATCTTTAAAAACCTCCAGACAACCTCGAAATGTTTACAAATTCTTTGAAATCCGTGAAAATATTTTTAATATCTTTTGAAAACCAATAAAATCTTTTAAAATCAGTTGAAATATTTGGAAGCACACTACAATCCTTTTAAATGCCTGGAAATCCGTGGGAGTCCCTTGAAATTTGTTGAACTTCTATAGAATTCCTCAAAACCTTTTGTCATGTTTGGAGATCTTTATAATACCGTGAAGTTTTCATGAAATCTCATGGAATCGCTTAAGATTCACGGAAATTCTCTGAAATTCCTTGAAATCCCCTAAGAATCTTTTCGAAATCTGATGTTAATATATAAATGATTCATTTGTACTTTCTCTATTCTTTGCATCAGCTTCTTCAATATTCCAACATTTTTAATTTCTATATTGAATTCTTATGATTTTCTGCTATGATTTTTCTAGAATCGCGAAAAAATGATAAGAAATTCATTATAGGAAAATCATTACAGATCTATACTGAATTTTAACAATATTTTTTCTTAAGCGGGGATTATAAGGTAAAATTTTTAAACATTTCAAAATCTTTTGAATCGTTTTAAATGATACCATAAGAAGCTTGTAGCTGTTTGAAATGCTTCAAAATCCCTTGAAATCTGTTGAAATCCTTTTTAATCACTGGAAATCTTTGAAAAAAAATTTAATTCCTTGAAAAGTTTTAAAATCTCGTTTAAGGTATAAATAATTTATATATTCTTGATAAATTATGTAGAAATGAAAAAACTTTCGTAAGAAGTGGTGGAGGGGAGGGGGGGGAGGGGATTTAACAAATCCTTGCAGTAGGATTTTAAAATGTTTTAGCTTCAAGTTTTCTTAAACAGTTTTTACTATGAATGGACTATGGTTTTCAGACTGAAAAGAAAATAATGAATTACATATAATAACTAAAACGTACATTTACTTATTTCAGACAATTTCCTGCTTAAATAAAATGAAGCGTGCTTTACAACAGTGCGTTGCGCGCCACTTGTCATTAAGTGCCATCTAATATGTGAATATTGGTATAAAGTAATCCTTACGGCAAGTGGCGTGTAATGCACTGTCGTAGAGCATGCTTCAAATATTGTAGTTTCAAATATCGTGAATTTAAAGGCAAAAGGGGGAGAAGAGGAAGTTTTTCGAAAATAGGTGAAAGAAAGGGAATTTTAGAAAAACAAGGAAACGCAGGGGGGTAGGGAAAGAATGTATTACCTGTAGTCACAGAATGCTAAATAATAAGCAAACGAACTTACCTTGGATGTTAATCCTAGTCAGGCACTCGATTAACGGCGTCACCTTTTTCACCTGTTTCGATACGAAAAACGACACTTGTTGTTGTTCCACTATTCCACGGTTCTTTTCTTCGCATTTCTTTGTGTCCGTAGCGTTGAAGGAGATGCGCATTCGGTTTCAGCGCAGGTCACGTGATAAATCGTGGTTCTTCCAACTGGTCAAATTTACCATTTCTAAATGGTACATTTTACCATTTGTGAATTCTACGTTTCGGTACATGAATCCACATTTCATTTATTGCCATTTGAAATGGTAAAGAATATCATTTGTCGAATTTCTAAAATTCTACTATGTCTACGTAGTATTTTTTAGATCATTGTTCGGGTAAGTCTTACCATTTAAAAATAGTACTGGAGAGTACTATGTTCAAACTGCCTTTCTTTTCACGTCATAGAGGTATAAATGCATCTGAAAATTGTCATTCCCGACAGTAAACAGTTGCTCTAGTTACAATGTTTTTAAATGGCAATGTTCACTATTCTGCTTGGTAAAAAATACTGTGAAATGTAGTTAATGTCACTGAACACATTTTATCCGTTTATGAAAATAGTATTTCCAGCTATTTTATTGGTCGAAAGCTATGATTTGAATAGTGATTTTAAGAAATAGCAAAAATGCAAAGGACAAATAGTTTTTTTCGATATTTTTTTGGTTGGGATTTATGATTTACAGAGCAATATCAAGAAAGTGGCGAAAATTAAAAATAAAAATAGCACTTTTGATGATTTCAATCCATTTTTTCCGTAAAAATGGTAATTTGTACCAATTACTGAAATCCTCTTTTTTCCGTGTACGTTGGTGTCTAAACTTGACAGATTAGAATTTGTTTTATCAGATTTAGTTATTGACAGATGATCCTCATTTCGAGCCTATTTCAATCCACAAATCGACCTTATTTTATTAGATTGGCGGATCAAACTGAAATGGCATTCTTTTGTTGCGTGAACTGTTTTAATACCGAATTCGGTTCTAAATCGAATCCTAGTTTTTACAGTGAAGAGTGGGTTATAACTGCAATTGATTGCAGGGTGAATCGTTTATCTTAGCTTCTTTAAAATGGTTAAGTTTTTGATTAATATTAGTAATTAGGTGAATAGTTTAAAGGGAACTGGGAAAATGTCGTTGAAAAAAGTTAGTTAACAATTGGCTAAAATACTTGCAAACCACTTGGATTTAGACACTGTGGCGAAATTGGAGGGTATGAAAAGAAAAATATTCACTTATTCATATATTTTTTTCTAAAATTTGCAAGTAAGTCAAAAAGCTAATCTTCAAGAGTGCACTGGAGTCATCGAAATGTCCGAATGTAAATTATTATTACATATTCTATTTAAATGAATGATATGACTATTTTGTTATTCGAAACAACAAGTAAATTTAAAATTATTTGTTTCAATAAAGTTTCTAGTGTCTATAGAAAATTGAAAATTATGTACTTTTTTAAAATAGTTAGTCATTTCTAGTCAACATGATTTTTTAAAACATAATTTTGATAGTAGACTTTGTTGAAAGGTTTTATTTTTTGATCTCTAACTTGCAGAAAACTCACTCAACATACATTAGAAGATACGCACACGTTTAAAATTTTTTTTTAATGAATTTACAACTTCTGAGTCGACTTGTTGAGTTAAAAATTTTCACTTAATTGTTGTTACAAATAAAGAGGTTGTTTTAAAGAAGATTTTAAAGTATTTTTTCATGTTTTAAACTTACACTTTTGAGGCATCCCTTATAATCATCAGATTTAGTTATACTAAGGCACAACAATTATTATTTAACCTAAATTTTAAACAGAATCTAACATTCTTTTGTCTTTAAAAAATTCTTTTTTGACCCACCTTACTGTTAAACTGCGGATAAGTTAAAATAAAAGTATCTACATACTTTAAAGCGTGAACATTTTAATTGAGTTCATTTAATTTTTTTAATGAAAATTTATCTATTATAGTCTTCTTTGAAAATTGATCGTTTTTAGTTGAAAATTCAAATATTCATCTTCTCAATTGATAATTCAACAGCTTGTTTGCAATTTTTCTCTTCCTTGACTGAAAAATCTTTTCAAGTTGAAAATTCAACTCATGTTGAACGTAGTTTTTTTTGTCGAACTCAACTGTTTCTTATTAAAAATTAATGTTTTCATATCAACTACTACATTTTTCGTTCAGAATTCATCTTTTTTGGAATACAAATTTAATTACTCAGATAAAAGCTGAACTCTTTTGTTTAAAATTATTTTTTTTTGTTCAAGATTCATCATTTTAATAAAAAATTTATCTCTTTGGTTGAAAAGTGAGCTATTTTGTTGAAAATTCGTTTTTACTTTAACAAATTAATTCTTTTGAAACTGAAAATGTAATTATTTCAGTCGGATATTCCAAATTTTAGTTAAAAATGTATCTCTTTAGTTTAACATGATACAACATTTGAAATGTAACCAATAAATTTTAGGTTGAACAATTATGATTTTTAGTTGAAAATTCAACTATTTCAGTCAATGGTTCACCATTTTAGTTGAAAATTTAACACTTCGGCAGAAAATTTGCTTTTTTCTGGAAAATTAATTGTTCTAACTGAAAATTCAACTATTTGTTTGAAAGTTTGTCTTTTTCAGTTGAGATTTCTTCTATTTTCTTCAAAAGACGTATTTTTGTAGAAAATCATTCTTTATATTTCAAAATTATTCTTGTTGTTTGAAACTTTATCTTTTTGGTGGAAAATGTAAGCATTCCAGTTAAGTATTCATAATTTTAGTTGAAATTTCATCTTTTTGGTGGAAGATAAAAAGTATTTGGTTAAAAATTACACTTTTGTTAAAAATTCATTAATTCCAGTACAAGATTCATAATTTTAGTTCAAACCGTTTTTTTCTCTGGAAAATTAATATGTTATGTTCAAATTTAACTTTTCCATTTTTGATCGAAAGCTGATCTTTTTTAGTTCAAAATTCAACTTTTAAGTATCAAATGAAAATTTGTTTGAATTATTATTCAAATTCATAGACTTTATAAACAAATTCAAGAAATGATTGATTATGTTTTTAGTATTATTTGATTGTTTAATTATTTAATGGCGCCAATATATTTGAGAATATCTTGTAATATAATTTGTTGAAGATTCCTAAATTAAAAATATTAATTAAATCACCAGAAACTAGAAAAAAATTATACTTGTTGGCAAGTTATTTTTCATGCGACAAAATCTGTTCAATTTTAATGAGTTTGATTTGGGAACGAGGAATGGGACTGTGAGACGGAATGTGGAATGGATGCGGGAGAGAGTCAGTTCGCTTGTGAATCGAGAACGGAACGCACAAAAGCGCGACTCGGAACGAAATCTACTCTTTAGTCATTAGTTTTATATATTGTGTTCTTAATTTTCTAATTATACTGCTTTTCCTAACTCGAGTAGTATTATTTGGTAAAAAATATTTTCCCAATTAGTAGTCAACGAGAAAAACGCTAACAATTCAGAAGTGCGATGGACGCCGATCGTGCTCGCCATTTTTGACACGTGGTCGGAAATTTGAAAAAGTTCGAGGAAAGGTATTGTGAGTTCGCAGTGCAGAGTACAGTGCGGTTGATCGTTTTATTTGAGCATTTATCCTACAAAACGGTAAAAAATGTCGGGTCCGGGTGAGAAGGTGTCGAATCCATCGAGTGACAAAGAAAACGGCGACAACGTGGACGACGATGGACAAAGAAATGACGATTATACGAGCGGAAGTGAAAAGAGCGAAACAGACTTGGATAACACAGTAAAGAAAAACGTGAAAATTGCAGTTCAAGTACACAGCACGGATGGCGGGGATAATAATGGAGCATTGAAGCATCATAGTAATTTGAGTAGAGGGAGTGAAGCACAAAATACCATGAGGAATCGGACGGAAGATCAGGACAAAATAGACCACGACGGAAGGGATAGTCGAAACGGAAGTCAAGTAGACAACGAGATGCAGTACGAAGACGTAGTACAATTATTACTAGATGAAAAGCGTCAACGAGACGCTAAGTTCGATGAGGTGTTGGAGAAATTGGCCAACGCGCATATAGCTCAGTCGGTAAGAATGGAGACAGCAACGCCATCTTATCATATTATGCCAGATTTGAGCAAAAATATCCAAAGTTTTGACGGAGAAGGAGGAAGTTCGGCGCTAGACTGGATCGAAAACATTGAGAGCATGATGATACTTCACAATTGGCCGGACAGTTTTACTTTGGAAACGGCCAGATCCCATCTAACAAAAGGTGCACAGCATTGGTTTAGAGGTCGGAAGAAAGAGTTAAGCTCATGGAAGAAGTTTAACACTGCTTTTCGCAAAACCTTTGTGAGTGTGGAAAGTTTACCAGTGCGCTGGCAAAGAATGTCAGATCGAGTGCAAGGGAAAAACGAATCGTTGAGCACCTATTTTCACGAAAAAGTTAAATTGTGTAAAAGTGTTAAATTAGTGTTTGAGGACATGAAAGATCAAATTTTGATTGGTCTTTGGTCGCGAGAATTGTGTGCGGTGGTAAGTGCGACGAACCACGAGGACGAAGACGAGTTACTCCACGATTTGTTGAAAAAGGACCGATTGAACGAACGTCGAAGTGAGCGTATTCGAACCAACAAGGATCGACAAACATCAGATAAACCAACGAAATCAAGCAAAGACCGACCAGAACGTGGTCAAGAGGAGAAAACAGGTAGTTCGACTAAGTTAAACCCGGACAAACGACCCCCCGTAAAGAACGAAAAGGGAGATTTCAAGTGCTATAATTGTAACGGTTTTGGGCATTTGTCACGCGACTGCACGGAAACGAGAAGGGAGTTGAAGTGTTTATCGTGTAACGAAATCGGACATACACAACGACATTGTCCAAAGCAGAAAAAGCCTGGACATAGTGAAATCAAGCAAGTGTCAACGAATACAACCAATTTTGGACAAAAGTTTTTAAAGAATGTTAAAGTCAACGGTAATTCACACGTGGCTCTTGTGGATTTCGGAAGTTCAGATTGCACAATAAAGGCGAATTTAGCTTTGACGGGCGATTACAAAATTGAAAAATGTTCGACTGTTATAAAATGTTGGGGTCCTCAGGAATTCCAGATGACATCTCCAGGTTGGATCTTCGCAAAAGTGACCGTGGACAACATAGAGATTGAAAATATAAAACTATTACTTATACCAGACGACGCGCAATCTGTTGATATTTTTATTGGACGGAGTTTTACTGAGTTACCGCAAGTTGTGTATATGAAGCTCGATGATCAGTTGTTATTCGGTTTGAGAAGTGATCCCTTTTTTGGAATGCAATTGGATCAGCTTGTAAAAAAAGAAATTAGAATCCAAGGATGAAAAGGTGAGTTTGCCTGCCGCAACGATCAACTTTTTAAGTGTAGTGAACGATTCTCAGGAATTCGTTTTACCGATTTTGAATTTGGGCGACAAGCCGACGATTGTGACTGAGAAAAAGAATAATGTGTTAAAAGGACAAGAAGTTTTGCTAATGTCGAGCAACGAAGAACCAGAGGATAAAAGTGAAGTCATTCGAGAGCAAGTATATGTCGGAGAAGAACAATCGGATGAAATTAAGCGTGACGTCATCCAAGTGTTGAGTGACTATCGTGATTGTGTATTTAAAAGTGTAAAGGAATTAGGTTGCACAGATCTAATTGAAATGGACATCAAGGAAGTGCCAGGAAGCAAACCGTGCAGAGGAAAATTAATACACTTTAGTAATCAGGAGCGGAAGGAAATCGCCGAAATTGTGCGCGAATTCAAGGAAGCTGGCCTGGTCACTGATACAACGTCGCCTTATGCTAGTCCGGTTTTACTTTTGAAGAAGAAAACTGGAGAAAAACGACTAGTGGTGGACTTTCGGAAGTTGAATAGTCAAACGGAAAGAATTAATTTCCCTCTACCTAACTTGGACGACCATATGGCTTGTTTGGCGGGTGCAAAATTATTTATCGTGATTGATCTGGCTCATGGGTATTTACAGGTCCCCTTGACCCAAGCAGCGCGAATGAAGACAGCATTTGTGACCCCGGACGACTCCGGCGAGTTTACGAGAATGGTGCTCGGTTTAATGAACGCACCATTCTTCTTTTCCAAGTTGATGAAAAAGGTTTTGGGCCCTCTCCAAAACAAAGTGGTTTTATATTACTTGGACGACATCCTTCTACCTGGAAAGGACTGGGAAGATTTAAAGGAGCGATTGATCTTGGTTTTAGAGGCCCTTCGAAAGGCAAAATTACAGCTCAGATTGTCTAAGTGTAAGTTTTTGGTAAAGAAAGTGAATTATTTGGGATTTGACATTTCGGAGCATGGAGTTGAACCCGGAGAGAAAAGGGTAAAAGCTATTCTTGATTTCCCTCGACCGAAGAATGTACACGAGCTACGTAGGTTTTTAGGATTGGCCAGTTTTTGCAGACGGTTCGTTCCACGTTTCGCGTGGATTGCTGGGCCACTCTATGCCTTGCTAAAGAACGGAAAACAGCTACCAGAAGATTGGAAAGACGCCGAAGAGAAATCATTCCTCGTGTTGAAACGCGCCATGGGGTCTGAACCAATCCTACGAATTTTTGAGAATGGACGAAAAACGGAGCTGCATACCGACGCTAGTGCAAAAGGTTTGGCAGCTATGCTTTTACAATTAGGAGACGACAACCGAATGCATCCCGTGTATGCCATAAGCCGAAGAACGAGTGAGAGTGAAACGAACTATCACTCGAGTAAGTTGGAGTTGTTGGCAATTGTGTGGGGAGTGAGCCGATTGAGAGTGTTCCTAATTAATATACCCTTCACGATTGTGACGGATTGTCGGGCGTTAATTTATCTGCAAGCTCACAAAACGAAGAATCCGCAGATCGTGAGATGGCACCACCTCTTAAGTGAGTATCGATATGAAATTATTCACCGCCCGGGAGAAAAACTCCAGCATGTGGATGCTATGAGCAGAGCACCAGTAGAGGACGCACCGGAAGAGAACATCGAAGAGCAAGCAACGATGTTTGCCTTAAACACTGAATCGGACGAAATTCTTCTTTATCAGCACGGAGATGAGAAACTGCAACGAAAAATCAACATTCTACGCAAAAATGAAACTGAACGAACTGCAAGAGAAAAAGGGGAAGCGCAAGGATACGAACTCTACGAAGGAATTCTGTACAAGCGCGAGAAAGGAAGTATAAAGTTCGTAGTTCCAGCTGCGATGCGAAAAGGAATCGTCGTTCGTTTTCACGATTGTCAAGGACATCAAGGTCTGGACAGGACGTATCGGAAAGCTAGTCGGAACTACTACTTCCCGTTGATGAGAAGATACTTTCAGCAACATATCAGATCCTGCCTTCACTGCATAATGGCAAAGACAGGCACCGGGAAGCAAGCTGGGGAACTTCATCCCATTCCCCCTGGAAGCAGACCGTTCGCAATTATCCACGTCGACCATGAGGGACTTTTGGTGACAAGTGGAAGGGGGCACAAATACGTTTTTGTCATCATTGACAACCTAACTAAATTCGTGAGATTGGAACCCGTGAAGGACACAGGAGTTGACTCCGTGATACGCAAGTTGGAAGCATTTATTTTGGATTTCGGTGCACCGGAACGACTTATTTCGGATCGCGGGACCGGATTTACAGCACACAAGTTTGAAGATTTTTGTAGGAAGTACGGTATTAAACACACGCTCAACTCTCCAAGGCACGCTCAAGCCAACGGGCAAGTTGAGCGCATGAATCAAACTCTGATACCAGTCATTGTAGCGGAAACACTCGAGTCAAACGAACGCAATTGGGATATGAAGCTGAAGACCGTGGCTATGGACTTAAATGACTCAATAAACAAGAGTACGGACAAAACACCGTTTGAATTGCTTTACGGATATGCCCCTAGAAGAGAAGAAGGTTTGTTGCGCACTTTAACCGTAGAAAATGAAGGGAGATTGTATCGGCGACCGGAAGTCCTCCAAGAACGAGCCCGTGAAGATATTCGGAAGGAACAGGAGAAGTACAAAAACAGATTCGATCAACACAGATATCGAAATGTACGCTACGATGTAGGGGAAATCGCTTACACAAAGGCTGCACCCCCAACTGACACGGGAACGTCGACGAAATTCAGTAGAAAACGGAGAGGACCTTTGATGGTTTATCAGGTTCTTCCTAACGACACATACAAGGTAGCAGACCTACAAAAGGACAAGTCCGGGCGACGCTATTCTTCAACTGCCCACGTCAGCCAATTGAGATCGTGGAAGCCAGCGATGGAAGACACCGATTTGACAGCCAGCGAAGAAGAAGACGGAAGTGGAAGAAATTCTCCGATTGACTCTAGTGACAAGGAGAGAAAGTGTGATCGCGAGGAAGAAGTGTTCGATGTCGATAGTGATTTAGTGATAAATTCGAAAAATCAGGTTGATGTTAAAAATAATCCACGTGATAAGATGAAATTGAAAGATCGGAATAATAAAAATGTGAGTACGGGAGTAAGGCGTTCGGAACGAGTTAGACGGGCTCCTGCGAGATATGGCAATTGTTTGACTGCCAAGAAACTCGAGGACGAGTTCTAATAGGATGGCCGAGTGTTGGCAAGTTATTTTTCATGCGACAAAATCTGTTCAATTTGAATGAGTTTGATTTGGGAACGAGGAATGGGACTGTGAGACGGAATGTGGAATGGATGCGGGAGAGAGTCAGTTCGCTTGTGAATCGAGAACGGAACGCACAAAAGCGCGACTCGGAACGAAATCTACTCTTTAGTCATTAGTTTTATATATTGTGTTCTTAATTTTCTAATTATACTGCTTTTCCTAACTCGAGTAGTATTATTTGGTAAAAAAATCTTTTCCCAATTAGTAGTCAACGAGAAAAACGCTAACATACTAAACTCGCGAATATAAGTTGGATTCTAACTTGTTATTCTAATGTTAAGTTCAGTTATTAACTTTTCAAATTATATTTGAGAGAGCTAAATTCAAAGTTTGACAATTACAATTTTAATTGTATTATTTGTAAACAATTATTTGAAACTGAATTTTTTCAATTTTTATGTATAAATAAAAATTGAATACTTATTGGGTTAGAAAAAATTTAAGTAATTTTAAGAGGTGCTTAAAATTATTCCAAGAATTGTGAAAGCTTCCATTAGAATAGCAAATTTTTCGTAAGATTCCTAGCAAAATTCGAAGTGATTTTTTATTTAAAAAAAATAATTTTAGGAGAATATTCAAAAAGATTAATTAATTATTTCACAGTAAGTGTGACATATTATAGTATACGATATTGTTTTCTTTCTTACTCAGAACATTTTCTTTTAATTTTAGTTATCCTCAAGTTAATTTCATTACTTCGTTGAAAATTTGACAATTTTGCTAAAAAATAAACTGTTACACTTTTTTTTAAGAATTCATTTTTTTTTTGTTGGAAATTAAACTACCTCATTGGAAATGGAACTACTTTATTGGAATTTTGTTATTAATGATTCGTCATTTTGGTCGAAAAATCTGTTTGTTTTGTTCACAATTTACCTACTCATTTAAACAAATTTTTTGCTTTTAAATCTGTTTTTTTTTATTTAGAAGTCTAACTATTCCACGTTTGGTTAAAAACGTATCTTCTTTAGTTAAAAATTCAAGTTTCTGGTTGAAAAATCTTTTTTTGTTTTTATCTTCATGTCTAAAAGTGATTAGTTTTTTATTAAAAAATTTAATTATTTGGTTAAAACTTTGGTTTTAACTTGATTGAAAATACATATGTGTAGTTAAAAATTTAAATATTTTGTTAAAAATGTATTCTATTTCGATGAAAATGTATTTTTCCACTAAAAATGTAAGTATTCTATTTTAAGTTAAAAATTCATTTCTTTGGGTGAAAATATAATTATTTTGTTGAAAATTCGTTTTTGTTTTGGTAGGAAATTTCAATATTCTATTTATTTGAATTTTCTTTTTCTTAGTTAAAAATTCATGTATTTTGTTGAAAAATTGTATTTTTTGTCAGAAAATTCACCTCTTTGATTTAAAATTTCACTATTCGGTCGAAAATTAATTTTTTGGAATAGTTGAATTTTCAAATAAAAATGATAAGTTTTCAACCTAAAATTGAATGGTTACATTTTCAATGTTCTATTATATCAAACTAAGGAGATGAATTTTTAACTAAAATTTTGGAATATTCGACTGGAATAATAACATTTTCAGTTTCAAGAAGAATTAATTTTCTGTTGAAGTAAAAATGAATTTTCAACAAAATAGCTCATTTTCAACCAAAGAGATAAATTTTTAATCAAAATTATGAATCTTGAACAAAAAAAAGTAATTTTAAACAAAAGAGTTCAGCTCTTAACTCAGTAATTGAATTTGTATTCCAAAAAAGATAAATTTTGAACATAGAATTTTGAAAATTGAATGCAGACACTCGTTTCACAACATCATATTAATTTCAAAAATAATGCAATAAGTGGTATTTCAAATTTAAATAAAATTTTATTATGCAAATTATATCCCGTATTAAATTACATAACCTGAAAGTAAACAATCAATTTATGTTTCTGAATTTAAAATAATTTAAATTCAATCCCTATGTAATTAAATATTCTGGTTAAAATTATTCAGCTAATAAATAATTAAACAGTTCACAACATGAAGAACCTCAAGCAATTATTTTCATCGGAACAATCAAATTATTTTTACTTTATATTTTTTGAATATTTTGATTTATTAATAAGCTTTTGAAAACATTCCAGAAAATTTACATTCTAATAGAATCAATAATTAATCAATCATTCAAAAACATAAAAAGTATTACACAAATATCTTAATTTAAATATTCAATTAATTTTAAATTCATATTTTCAAAATGTTCAATTGCATTACTTGAATTTGGATTATTAATAACCTTTTATACAAATTTTATAAAAAATCCAAACATATGTAGATATAATTTTGAAAATGGAATTCAGATACTCATTTCGCAACCTCAGAAACGATTGGACATTTATGTAACTGGAATAGGGCAATTTTAAATAAAAACTTTTATCATAGAAATCATAGCCAATTTTCAATTACATAATCTCCAAGTAAATAATAAATTTATGTTACCTAATTAAAGAATATGTAATTTCAATCTTAATGTAATTTGATATTGTGAACAAAATTAGTCAGCTAATTCTTAATTAATGTTAATGTTACATAATTAAATATGAATTTAAGGCCATGAACTGATTGTAAAAAAAGTTTATGAAAAAGGAAAAGAAAGAAAGAATGATAGAAAGAAAGAAAGAAATGAAGAAAGAAATGGAGAAAGAAATGAAGAAAGAACGAAAGAAAGATAGAAAGAAAGAAGAAAAAAATAAAGAAATATTGACAGAAAGAAAGAAAGAAATGAAGAAAGAAAGAGCAAAAGAAAGATAGAAAGAAAGAAAGGAAGATAGGAAGAAAGAAAAATAGAAAGATAGAAATACAGAAGAAAGAAAGAACGAAAAAAAAGATGAAAAGAAAAAAAAAGAAATTTTCGTAATTCTCAACATTTAGAATTTAACAAACCTTTCTTAGTAGCTTTTTAAATTTAATTTCGTTAATAGAAATATATTTTCGAAAATTCGTATGTGTGTTGAAAATTAATTAGTGTTGAATAATTGAATATGATCCAGACACCATAAACTGATTGTAAAAACGTGCATGAAAAAAAAGAAAGAGTGATAGAAAGAAAGAAATGAAGGAAGAAAGAATAAAGGAAAGAAAGAAATAAGGAAAAAGGGAAGAAGAAAAGATAGAAAGAAATAAAGAAAGATAGAAAGAACGAATAACAAGATAGAAAGAAAAGACAGAAAGAAGAAGTACAGAAAGAAAAAAGATAGAAAAGAAGAAAAGATAGGAAGAAAAAACTAAATTTAGGAATTCTCAACATTTAGAATTAATTTTGTTGATAGAAATTCGGAATATTCTTCTGTAAATAAATTTGGCGAGTAAATTAATGATTCGTTTTTAGAAACGGATATTTTTGAAAATTTTCACGTGTGTTGAAAATTAATGAGTGTTAAATAATTAAATATGATCTTACGACCATAAACTGATTGTGAAAGACGTTTATGAATAAGGAAAAGAAAGAATGATAGAAGGAAAGAAAGAAATGAAGAAAGGAAAAAAGAAAGATAGAAAGAAAAAACAAAACAAATATAGAAAGAAAGAGCAAAAGGAAGATGAAATGAAAAAAGAAAGAAATAAAGAAAAAAAAGATAGAAAGAAGGTAATAAATGAAGATAGATAGAATGAATGAACAAATAAAAAAATACAAAAAAAAAGATAGAAAGAAAAAAATAAATGTTCCTAATTCTCAACATTTCGAATTTGATAAACCATTCTTAGTAGTTTTTTTGAATTCAATCTCCCTGATTAATTTCGTTTATAGAAATTCGGAATATTTTTCTGTTAATAAATGTAGCGAGTAATTTGGTGATTAATTTAAAAAAATGAATATTTTTGATAATTTGTACGTGTGTTAAAAATTAATGAGTGTTGAATTATTAAACATGATCTCAAGACCATAAGCTGATTGTAAAAAACATTTATGAAAAAGGATAAGAAAGAAGGAATGATAGAAGGAAAGAAAGAAATGAAGAAAGAAAGAACAAAAGAAAGATAGAAAGAAAGATAGAAAGAAAGAAGAAAGAAATAAAGAAAAATGATACAAAGAAAGAAAGAAATGAAGAAAGAAAGAAAGGTAGAAAGAAAGATAGATGAGAAGAAAGAAAAATAGTAAGAGAGAAAGACAGAAGAAAGAAATAAAGAACGAAAAAAAAGATAGGAAGAAAAAAAGAAATTTTCGTAATTCTCAACATTTGGAATTTGATAAACCTTTTTTAATAGCTTCTTAAATTTAAATTCGTTAATGAAAATTCTGAATATTCTTCTGTCGATAAATTTAGCAAGTGAGTTAAAAATTAATTTAAAAAATTGACATTTTTGAAATTTTGTACGTGTGTTGAAATTTATTAGTGTTAAATAATTAAATATGATCCTGAGACCATAAACTGATTGTAAAAACTTGCATGAAAAAAAGAAAGAGTGATAGAAATAAAGAAATAAAGGAAGAAATAACAAGAGAAAGAAAGAAGAAAGAAAGAAATAAGGAAGAATGAAAGAAAAAAAGATAAAAAGAAAGAAACAAATGGAGAAAGATAGAGAGAAAGAAATAACGATAGGAAGAAAGAATGAACAAAGAAAAAGATAGAAGGAAAAGAAAGATAGGAAGAAAAAAATAAGTTCTCGTAATTATCAACTTTTAGAATTTGATCAATCTTTCTTAATATTTTTTCAAAATTTAATTTCCCTAATTAATTTCGTTAACAGAAATTCGGAATATTCTTCTGTCAATAAATTCAGCGAGTGAGTTGATGATTAATTTTAAAAAATGAATATTTTTGAAAATTTGTACGTGATGTGTTAAAAATCAATGAGTGTTAAATAATTAAATATGATTTTAAGGCCATAAACTGATAGTAAACAACGTTCATGAAACAGGAAAAGAAAGAAAGAATGATAGACGGGAAGAAAGAAATGAAGAAAGAAAGAAAGAAAAAAAAGAAAGATAAAAAAAGAAGAAAGAAATGAAGAAAAATAAAATAAATAAAGAAAGAAAGATAGGAAGGAAGAAAAATTGAAAGACAGAATAAAGAAAGAAAGAACGAAAAAAGACAGAAATAACAAGAGATAGGAAGAAAAAAGAATTTTTCGTAATTCTCAACATTTAGAATTTGATTAACCTTTCTTAGTAGCTTTTTAAATTTAATTTCGTTAATAGAAATTCGGAATACTCTTCTGTCAATAAATTTAGAAAGTAAGTTAATGAATAATTTGAAAAAATGGATTTTTTTTTTAAATTTTGTAAATATGTTAAAAATTGATAAGTGTTAAATAAACAAATATGATCCTGAGACCATAAACTGATTTTAAAAAACGATTATGAAAAAAAAGAAAGAGTGATAGAAAGAAAGACACGAAGGAAGAACCAAAAGAAAGAAAGAAGAAAGAAAGAAATAAGGAAAAATGAAAAAAAAAGATAGAAAGAAAGAACAAATAACAAGATAGAAAATAAAGATAGAGAGAAAAAATATAGAAAGAAGAAAGATAGAGAAGAAAAATGATAGGAAGAAAAAAATAAATGTCCGTAATTTTCAACATTCAGAATTTGATAAACCTTTCTTAATAGTTTTTTAAATTTAATTTCCCTAATTAATTTCGTTAATAGAAATTCGGAATATTCTTCTGTCAATAAATTTAGCGATATTTTTGAACAAATCTTAGAAGAAATGACAAAAAATGAAGAAAGAAAGAACAAAAGAAAGATAGAAAGAAAGAAGAAAGAAATAAAGAAAAATGTAAGAAAAAAAAATGAAGAACGAAAGAACAAAAGAAAAATAACAAGAAAGAAGAAAAAAATAAAGAAAAACTAAAGAAAAATAGATAGAAATAAATAAAGAAAGAAAAATAGAAAGATAGGCAGATAGAAAAAAGAACGAAAGAAAGGGTAGAAAAAAAAAGATAGGAAGAAAAAAAGAAATTTTTCTTATTCTCAACATGTAGAATTTGATAAACCTTTCTTAGTAGCTTTTTAAATTAAATTTCTTTAATAGAAATTCGGAACATTCTTCTGAAAGAAAGAATGAAATAAAATGATAAAAAAAAAGATAGAAAAGAAAAAAAGATAGGAAGAAAAATATCAATTTTCGTAATTCTCAACATTTAGAATTTGATAAACTTTTCTAATTTTTTTTTTCAATTTCATTTCCCTAATCAATTCCGTGAATAGAAATTCGGAATAGTCTTCTGCTAATAAATTCAGCGAGTGAGTTGATGATTAATTTTTAAAAATAAATATTTTTGAAAATTTGTACGTGTCTTAAAAATTAATGAGTTTTAAATAATTAAATATGAATTTAAGGCCATAAACTAAACTGAACATACTGAACAAAAGAAAGATAGAAAAAAAAAGAAGAAAGAAATAAAGAAAAATGAAAGAAAAAAGATAGAAAGAAATAAATAAATAAAGAAAGACAGATAGAAAGAAAGATAGGAAGAAAGAAAGATAGAAAGATAGAAAGAGAGAAGAAAGAAAGAAAGGGCGGAAAAAAGATAGATAGAAAAAAAGACAGGAAGGAAAAGAGAAAATTTCGTAATTCTCAACATTTAGAATTTGATAAACCTTTCTTAGTAGCTTTTTAAATTCAATTTTCTTGATTAATTTCATTATTAGAAATACGACATTCGAAAGAATGATAGACGGAAAGAAAGAAGAAAAAAATCTAGGAAAATGAAAGAAAAAAATATAAAGAAAGAAAATGAAGAAAGAAATGAAGAAAACAAGAACAAAAGAAAGATAGATAGAAGAAAGAAATAAAGAAAAATGAAAGTAAGAATTATAGAAAGAAATGAAGAAAGAAATAAATGAAGAAAGATAGGAGGAAGAAGATAATGAAGTTAATGATTAATTTAAAGAAATGGATAATTTTGGAATTTGTACATATTTTAAAAATTAATTAGTGTTAAATAATAAAATATGATCCTGAGACCATACACTGATTATAAAAAACGTTTATGAAAAAATAAGGAAAGAATGATAGAAAGAAAAAAGAGAGAAAGAAAGAAAGAGGGAAAAATGAAAGAAAAAAGAGAGAAAGAAAGAAGAAATAAAGAAAGAACGAATAAAAAGAAATTTTTCTAATTCTCAATATTTAGAATTTGATAAACCTTTCTTAGTAGCTTTTTAAATTTAATTAGTGTTAAATAATTAAATATGATCCTGAGACCATAAACTGATCGTAAAAAACGTTTGTGAAAAAAAAGAAAGAGTGATAGAAAGAAAGAACAAAAAAAAAGATAGAGGAAAAAAAGAAAGAAGAATGAATGAAAAAAATATATAAAAGAAGAAAAAAAGAACAAAACAAAGATAGAAAGAAAAAAGAAAGAAATAAAGAAAAATGAAAAAAAGAATGATAGAAAGAAAGAAAGAAATGGAGAAAGAAAAAATAAAAGAAAGATAGAAAGAAAGGAATAAAGGAAAATGAAAGAAAAAAAGATAGAAATAAAGAAAAATGAAAAAAAGAATGATAGAAAGAAAGAAAGAAATGGAGAAAGAAAAAATAAAAGAAAGATAGAAAGAAAGGAATAAAGAAAAATGAAAGAAAAAAAGATATAAATAAATAAAGAAAGATAGAAAGAAAGAAATATAGTAAATAAGAAAAATAGAAAGATAGAAAGACAGAAGAAAGAAAGAAAGAACGAAAAAAAAGATGAAAAGAAAAAAAAGATAGGAAGAAAAAAAGAAATTTTCGTAATTCTCA
>CAKNXH010058506.1:59712-90644 GCA_932178445.1 Andricus quercusramuli | reverse complement strand
CTTTGCAGGATCATGTACAGTTTCCTTCGCCAAATTCCTGCACAGGAACCGTCAAGATTACCTGTACAGGTTTGTGTGCAATTTCCTGTACAGGAACATGTGCAAGATCCTCCGAGGTTCCTGTACAGGAATTTTCAGCTGGGAGTAGTGTCAACAATTTCGTTTTTCGCAATTGCAGCGCCATCTATCGCGAATCGAAACAAATTTTTCGAATAAAACTTACGTATTTCGTAAAGGAGAATCTGAATCTGTGATAAAAATGGGGGTCGCCATTTGAAATTACAAAGTTACCCCCAACCCTGCCTCCTGTGGGGGTGAGGTAAATGTTAACAAATATTTTTTCCCCCTCGAAAATAAAAAGTTTTTATTCCAGACATTTTTTCCGTAGGATGCGTATTTTTTGAGATATTTCGTTGTCTCAAGTTAAAAAAAACACCCTGTATACTTTGCCTATCTCGTACCGGGCATTATATATAATGCCTAGGGATTATATATATTGCCTAGGCAAAGTATGTAATAAGTATTCGATTGCATACTTTGCCTGAAGTGGTCAGGCATTATATATAATGCCTAGGGATTATATGTAATGCCTGGATTATATACTTTGCCTGTAACATATATATATATATATATATATATATATATATATATATATAGCTATCATTCCAGTGTTACGGACACATACCTGTAGAGGCGCTGTGAAAGCCGCTTATTTTCGTGGCGCCAAGTCGTAGATTTTTAAATCCATATTTTTAATAATCTACTTTTCTTCCAAAAATTAGGGAAAATAGAACTAGGTCAATAATCAAAGAGTTTATTTAAATTACTGAAAACTGATTCGTTGTTGTATAAGTCCTTAAAATGTACATATTTAGTAACTGTGCATTCATATCTTATCCAAAATTATTCCTATTGTTCTATAAAAGTCCAAATTGTTCAAAATCCCGATATTATTCTTCCTTCTTAAAAAGTTTTAAATAATAATTTAGATATATTACGAACTTCTGTTAAAATTTTGACTTTTGTAACAAAATGGATCCAGGGACCAACCAAAAAATACCGAAAAAATGAATACCCAATACATAAATTGATGAGAAGTAAAAATACCGAATTATAAATGTCAGAATTTTTTAAATTATAAAATTCAATTTCATTAAATTATAAAATTCTAAAATTGTGCAATTAACAAAAGAATAATTTGGTAAATTAATTAGTAAATATTTCTAATAAAAAATTCCTTAATTACATTTTTAGATTCAAATCTAAAAAAAATAAATCAATGAAATCGAGTTCACTTTTTATCGGACAATTTTTTAATTCACCAAATTTTTATTTTGTGAATTGAAGAATTTTTAGGGTATTTAATAATTTCTTATTTGTACAATTCTGAAATTTTATGAATCTTTAAATTTGGATTTCGGAAACTTGAAAGGTAGGGCACGTAAAATTCGTTATTTTTAATTTATTCGTCAATAAATTTGTCAATTCGTGTAATAGGGATCCACTTCTTTTCGGTATTTTCGGTTAGTCTCTGGATCCAACAAAATAAATCTTTGCACAGGATTCAAGAAAGTGACGTTTTCATTGAAGTACAATATGAAAAGAATATTTCTTTTCGCATCTGTCAATTTTTTCTCGTTTAAAAAAACCATAAGAAATATAACAGGTAATTATTTAAACTAAAAATAAATCAATATTGAAATTGAATTTTCACTGGGTAAAATTTCAGAATTAATTACAACATTGTTTCTAAAACAATTAAATTTCCTATCGGCTACCGCATTCGTTTCAGGATACATTTTTTTTTATTTGAAAAATAAATTTCTTGAACAAAAAAAATTCAATAAATTTGAAAAAAATTATCTTTCCATAGGAGTTATAATTGCTTAGGATTAACTTGGTTAATTCTGAAATTCCATTTTATGAAATATTTCGTTTATATTCAATAAAATACAATATTTATTTATAAATAAATAATAAAAATAATAAAATATATAAATGAATAATGTTGATAATTTTGATTAAAAATGTTAATTGTTTATATTATATTATATCTATTATCTATTTATTTAATGTTTATATTGTTTATATTATTTTACGAAAAAAATTGAAATACATATGAAGAAGACCACGTGGTAAACTCGTAACACTTAAATGTACGTATGTATATATAGCTGTATATAGTTACGAAATTTAAAATTAATCATGAATTTTAAGCATAGTACATAGTTTAGAAAAAAAGTTAAAAACCAAAAAAACACAAAAAAAGTAGAAATAAGTTGCTTTCCTACTAATAAGTGCATTTTTTCAGGAAAGAACATAAGAAAAAATTGGTTTTAAAGTCACGAATGTTTATAAGTTATCATACAAATAACATTTTTTTCTTATGACTTAACCCATTTATCCCCCTCAACGGATTGTTCACCTTGGCGCATGGGGTAATCCTTAAATTAAGTTGTATTCGGCAAAAAATTTAAATTCAGGGACACAACTTCCCAATTATTTTTTATCTCCAAAAATTATTTTTAAATCATTCAAATTTATTTGCGATTTTATTTGGTTTTTAATAGACATACAAAATACCTATTTATTAAAAAAAAATACTTCATTAATATAGTACTGCCAGAGTAATGCATAATTTATGGGATACTCCTGGTGAGAGGGCTCAGTAAATTGTGGAGATTTAATATATCATTTCATTTTATTTATTTAACTGAGTTTTAAATTATATTTTACTATTTATAATGAAAATAACAGTCTTCTTTCTAATTTCTTTTAATATACTCTCCACCGTTGAAGCCAAGAAACAATCCAAATACTGTCATTTTTAATTTATAGTAATAAGAATCCGTATCTTGATTAACATATCTTTAAATCTGTTTTAATATGTTGAGAAAACCTAATATACGTAAATTTGTAATATAAAATAATACTCATCAAAATAAAACAAATTTTGCTTAATTTTTCTACCGTCTGCTTGTCATTTACTTCACTAATTCAAATAATGCTTCCTTTACTCAAATTATATAGGTAGAGATTTAATTTGGAAAATAAATAAAATATTTCGTTCGACCAAAATTTTTTCCATTAAAGTAGATTAATATTTATTTGAAACTATTTTTCTGAATTGTTTAGATTCAGTATATATAATTATTATTTCGGTATTTTTTATTAGTCCCAAAGAAGATGATTAGAAAGATATAATCTATTAACATTTTTTAATTAGTTTTAAAATATTTTGTAAAACCCTTGTAAGAAATTCAACTTGGTATATGTATAGTGGAATAAGTATGCTAAATTTTATCAATTTATCTGTACACATTCACCACATATTGCAGGATCGTAAAAAGCTTAAGATACATACACTCCCACATGCACACTACCGGACAATTTTTCAGGACGTCAAATTATATATATTGCCCTTGCAATATATTCAGAAAACCCGTTTTTTGGAAACCGGATTTCGACACCACTACAAAGCTTCCTCGATGAGGAAGTAATTGCCGAAAATAATATGGGACCGAATTATAAATGCACATTTATAATGTATATATAATTTATAATGTTGAGAATTTAAGAGTTATGGAAAATTAAATAATTCGTGAATTTTAATTTTCCACATTTTTTCACTTCTTACTCATTATTTTTTATCTGTTTCGTTAGTCCCATTTCTTTTTCAGCTCTGCCACCTTGGGAATAGTTCATAGCATTGGGCTGAAGTTTCAGACGTTCAGTCTGATGAAATTTTTTTTTACATTTATTGTATTAAGAATATGATAAAAGTTCCCAAAACCACTTTTTTTATTTATTTACTAGCAGAAATTTACCTAACGTTGCCCGGGATTTTAAAAGATTTCTAGTGACTTTCAGGATTTTTAAGGGACTTTAAGAGATTTTAAAGGATTTCACCAGATTTTAAGTGACTTGATGGAATTATATTTCAAGTCATTTTAAGAGATTTACAGAAGATTTAAAGGATTTGAACCATTTTATGGGATTATAAGGGATTTTACTTGATTTTAAAGATTTTAAAGGGATTGCAAAAGAGTTAAAAGATTTTCAAGATCTGTTCAAGACATTTTTTAGAAATTTTAAGATTCCTTTGTAAATCTCTTAAAATTGTTCAAAATATATCAAAATCCCCTGAAGTTCATTAAAATCTCTTGAAATATCTTTAAATCTCTTTCAATTCCTGCAAATTTGTTAAAATCACTTAAAATATCTTAAATCTTGTGAAATTTCTGAAAAAACCTCTTTTTCAACTCTTTTAAAATTCTTTTTAAATCCCTAAAATCAATTAGCATCCCTTGAAAATTCTTTTGAATCCTTTAAAGTCTTTTTATCCCTTGAAATTTCTTAAAAACACTATAAATCTCATGAAATCCTTTAATAGTTTTTGAAATCTCATTAAATCTCTTGAAATCTCTTGAAATTCCTTAAAATTACTTCAAGATCTTTTGCAATCCTTTAAAGTCCCTTTAAAATTTCTTTAAATTCTATTGAATCTCTTAAAATTCCAGGTGACGCTGGGTAAATATCAGATAGTGAATAAATAAAAAATGTTGGTTTTAGAAACTTTTTTTTTGTTTTTGCTTTTATTCCAATAAGTTAAAAAAAAACGTCAGGTTAGACGTCTGAAATTTCAACCCAATGTTCATAGCTAGCATGGCGAGTCTTTTTGCTCGCTAGGCTCTTACCACCGACGGTGACTCATTCACATTTCTCACGATTTGACGCGGATGCCATAGAAACAATGAAAAGTTGAAGAGGGCAGCACCTCAATATAGGCTAGAAAGTAGTGACATACATATTTTCGGCGTCCGCACTCCTGACCCTTGCCGCATCTAGGTACTAATATCTTTGTTTGTATGCGTGTTGACATCGTTGACATGGCAACCGCCAGTGCGCATATGCACGATCTTGCATTCAAGTTTTCATTCTTGGCAAGCATTAACACATTCTTGGACGTTGATCGTCCCACTCCCCACTTCATTTAGTCATTTAGTATATAAATATATATAATTAAATATAAGTGAAAAGAGAATATTCATACATAAATATAAATGAATAAATAATATAAATAACCTGATAAATATAAAAGGGATTAGGTTTCATGGCATTCTATTTTTGGACCCCTAATAAAAGGATTATCCTTCAAACCGAAGCTCTGGCGATTTCTGAACATTTTGTCATGAGTTCTGACTTTTCCTGACTATTTCTGTCGAGAAACGTAACAAAATTGGTTAGAAATGATCAGAAGTCCTGACTTTTTAAAGTAGGGTTTATTTCACTAACATGAACTTCTTGTGACTAACTCTGTATCTACATGGGCTTTCTGTATCCGTGCACTCTCCGTGTTTCTATGTTGATCGGAGCTCGGAATGCAGGCGGTCAACCGTTTACGAGCGTCTCATTGCACACAAGCAGCCGTGCGGAGGATCCGTCCAGTCGACCCCAATACGCACGCATTGGTCAGACTGCTGATTGCCCCTTACGATAGGCAACTTAGCAACATTTTATTCAGATAATAGCAAAATAGCAAACTCCCCCAGATAACAAAATGCCGGCACGGTAGCATACTATGAGCAGGCACGTGGGCCGATTGACCAGACCGACCTGCCGGTACATGCGCAGCTCAATACGCGCGCCATTGATGTCTATATGGCCCGCAAGAAGTCGGGCGCACGCGGTCTGGTGAAATGCCGGCCATGCTCCGGTAAAATGCAGGAACTAGATCCGGTAAAATGCAGGCTACCATCCGGTAAAATGCAGGCTGAGTGTGCGAGAAGATTAAAATTAAAAACATCTTTTCTTCTGTAAATAAAATAAAAATTTCCAAATATCACGGAAGGTAATGACGAGATTCTGCGTATAATAAGTCCAAGTTGAAAGAAAAATGTCAATATTATAAAAATATCTTTTTATAATATTGACATTTTTCTTTCAACTTGAACTTTATATTATTATACGCATAATTTCATTACCTTTCGTGCTATTTTCTAATTTTGTTGATTTGAAGGACACCGACAGCAAAAAATTGCCAACAAATTTTTTGTTCCACACACAGCCAAAACAATACCAAAAACCGCAAACGATGAAAGGTATAACTCCGTTATACAAGTGGATTACTCCGTTTTCCAAGTGGATTACTCCATTTACAAGTGGATTACTTATTCTTCTATTTTATCTGGAACGAATAACAATTATTGTTTGCAAATCGCACACATCCGAGCGAAAATTCACGGGTGTGAACGCCACACGAGATGAAATACGACAAGAACAGCTGATCCAAAACGCGCATGCGCGTTTTTGATCCCAAACTACTCTCACTATCAGCCTGCAGCGGTCGTGCAAATCGCAGGCCCGTCGTTCCTCGCCGCTTGCAAGTCCGACGGGCGTCTAATGGCGTCTAATGTGCCGGACCGTTGCCTGCCGTTGTCCGCCATTCGGTCGCATTCCGACTCTGCCGGCCTGTCGCGTGCATTTAGCAGGCACGCTGGTCTCCAGCCCGTCGGGCCGATCGCGTGCCGGCACGTATTGTTATCTGGGCCAATACCCGACTAAAAAATTAATTTTCATTATATGCAGAGTTTAAAAAAAAACATGTCGGGCACTAAATTTTGTATTCATTTAATAATAACCTTTCCCTCTTGAAAAGAAAGACCAACTTAAGATCACATTAAGACCAGTTTCAAACAACGTTTGGTCTTTTTCTGGTCTTTTACCTTTCAGCCTATACATGCATCAATTTTAGGGCATTGAAATGGACACCACTCTCTCTCTCTCTCTTAAATAAGGATAGTTGTCTGTATCAACAGACTAGCCATACCTAAAAGTCCTAAAGAACCTGGGATGATTTATTATTATTTATGAGATCTAGAGGCTTCGACCAGTTGCCGTTACATTTATGGAACTCCGTCCGTCCCCCTGTAAAAAGGAGAGCATTGAGGTAGATTATATGGCATTGAAAAAATCGTACACTTTAATGCCTATAAATCCAAACAAATTCCGTTTTTGTCCGAATGCGCTTCATGGCATTAGACAGTTTTCGTTCGAATCATTTTGAATCACACCAAAAAATTATGGCATTAATGTGGCTTCTTTGTAATGCCGTGGATTTAATGCCATTAAATGCACTTGAATGACCGTATCAGTTTAATGCCATGCAATGCCTTCAGCGATGGAAGGCATAGAAGGGAACCAATGCCGTTCAATGCTGTTGAATTACCAAATAAGTCGAATGCCATTTAATGCTTTTTCCGACCGGATATAATGAATACAATCAATGCATTCGAATGCCGTTAAATCAACATTCGGACGAAAACGGAATTTGTGTTGATTTATAGGCATTAAAGTGTACAATTTTGTCAATGCCATATAATCCACTTTAATGCTCTCCTTTTTATAGGGCCTCCATCTCGCCATCTCTTTCTGTTATTATGGTTATGGTCCTGACTCCTGACTCGTGATGAGCCTAATAATAATGGGATATTGGGAGTTCAAACAGCCGGGACAAGAATATATCTGTCTACACTGTGATCTTAAGTTGGTCTTTTTTTCACGAGGGTTACTTGAGAATTAGCATACAATTTTGAACATATTGCCAGATGCTTTGAATTTGAGGTTAGGAAATGTTCGTTGTTACAGAAAAATCTCCTTATTTTTCTAAAAAATGTAAACAATATGTGCAAAATAAAAAATATATGGACTGTTACAAGTTCAAAATTCTCATAGAATGAATGATACAAATTTAAAAACGTGGATCGTCTTAGATCCAAATGGATCTATCTTAAGTGCTCATTGCACTTGTGTAGACGTCCGTGAAGGTAGCACTAGATTTAGAAATATGATGTTTTTTTATATGGAATCGTTTGGAAATCGTTGGAATTGTTTGGAAACCAATTTTTATCGTTTGGACGAAAAAATCCAAAAAGTTATCGGCTTTTCAAAAATGGTGTGCTAAATTCACACTTGCACTGCACTTTTGATGTTTTCTGAAAATGTCTTGATGAAACGTTTGGAAATCAATTTTTATCGTTTGAACGTGAAAATCTAAAAGGTATTGATTTTAAAAAAACTACTTGCACTACAAATTACAAATTTATCATTTTTTCTTTGCCAATCGTTTGGAAATAGTTAGAATTGTTTTGGAAATCCATCAGTAAACATGAAAAATTATAAATAATAGGGTAAAACTAACTTTTTTAAAACAGACTGTAAGAAAGAGCCGTAAGTCACGCCGTCTGTTGTAACGTATGCCGTAAGCCGTGATCCCAAAGTCGTGACGTCATCTAGCAAGATGTCTGCATGCCGAGAGCCAAGCAATAATACCAATTGCATGGGACGAAACTTTGTTTTTGTAATATCTTAGCAAAAAATGATTTTTCACCATAACTACATTGGAATATTGTTTTCTATTTCTCGAAATCCATTAAATTAAATTATGAAATCGGTGCAAAGCAAAAATTACCCATTTAATTATTGAATTGAATAATTTCTTAAAAATAAAAAAATAATAACAAAATACGCGTTTTAGGAAATAAAATAGTTTGAAAAATGAATCAATACATTTTTTTAAAGGTTTAAATTATATCATTTTTAAACAATTTTAGTTTGAAACACTACAATTGAAGGATTTTACATTATTATTAAAAGGCTTCCGTTTCCGGTATCAAATGGTAAAGCACGCGTGTTTTTTTGTGCTATCTTTTTTGGTTTGGGCGACGAGTGTGCAGTTGTGATTGAGGCGAAAGGTGGTAAGGGATGTCAGTGGAGTGAAGGGGTTGTGCGGAAGTATGGGGAGGCTGTTTTGTATGGTTGAAAGGGTAAGTAGGAAAGTTAAAAGTGATAATTTGGAGGTTAGTTGTCGAGGACGGAAAAGTGAGAGAGAAGATAGGTGACAGCAGATCGGCAAAATAGACCAGCATGTTTGTTGTGAGGAGTCCAGTGGGGCCCGGTAGAGAGCAGCAGCAGGTTGAAAACAACCCCGGTACTGATGATCTCGCCAGGGTACTTCAGGTGGGGAGAGAAGGAAGGGGGACTAGCTGACAGGAGGAATCGAGGTAGGCCGTCAAATCAAGAACTGCTTAATAGATCCAGAGCTAGCAGTTCAGGATCGAGACAATTTTTTGATAAATGGAGACAGGGGGAGGGTTTGCGGATAAAAGCGATGAGGGGGAGAAGACGGAAGACTGTAAAAGATCAAGGGAAGAAGAGGAGTATGAGCAGGGAGATGAGAAGTTGCGGAAAAAGTAAAAAAAAAGTCTCCAACGGAGAGGAATAAAGCAATAGGGAAAGTCGATCTAGAGAGCCCGGAAAATCTAATTAAAGGGTTTAGAGAGGAAACGAACCGAAGTCTGAATGACATGCAAAAGCGAGGGGAGGAGGTTTGGGAGGAAATGAGGAAAGTTAGAGAGAAGTGGGAAGAATGGGATCTGGTATGGCGGCAAGAAAAAGATAAAATTTGGAAGCAGATGGAGGATATTGAGAAAAATCAAAGGATAAGTGAGAAAGAGAGAAAATCCGATATGGAGAAATTGGCAGAAAGAGCGAGAAAGCTAGAGTGTAAGTCTGTAGATATAAAGAAAGGGAATGAAAGGATAAGAGAATGAGATAGTTTAAAAGAAAAGAATGAGAACGTTATCCTAGAAAATGTGAGAATGAAATCAAGATTGAGAGAGTTGGAAAAGAAAAATGGAAGTAAAAGAGAAGACAAAACGGAGTAGAAATATAGTGATTAGAAGAATGAAAGTGGATGGTGAATCAGGAAGAGCAGAAGTGGAAAAGTTGATGGGTGAAATTGGGGAAAAAGTGCACGTAGAAGAGGTAAATGGAATCGGAAGGAAGATATAAGGTAAATCGCGTATCTATATAGTGAAAGTCAGAAATGAAGAAGAAAAAGTTGATATCTTGAGAAAGAAGAAAGCTCTGAAGAGAAGGGAAGAAAGGATAGAGGAGGATATGACATGGAATGTAAGAAGAAGAAACTGGATGATGAAAAAAAATCATGCATTGAAAGAGTGAAAGGGAACACGGTATGGATAGGGAAAGACAGAATGTGGATAAATGGGAATGTGTGGATATGGGATGATGAGGAAGATAAATTGAGTGAAGTGTGTAGGGAAAGCCCATGGCGACGAGGGGAAAAAGTGGAGGCTAAGGATATAAGGTAGGAGGTAGTGCAAACAGTAGAGGGTGAAAGGAAAGAAGGAGGAGAAAACGGAGCGACGGGGTTTCCACAAAAGTAGGGAGGGGATATAAGGACGAAAGAAGTGAGAGTAGCGTTTTGGAACATTTCAGGTCTAATGAATAAAGATGAAGGATTCTGGGAAGAAATGAAGAAATGGGATGTAGTGATGTTGAGTGAAACCTGGGTAGATGAGAAGGAGTGGAAGAGAGTGAAGAGGAAGTTACCCAAGGGATATATTTGGCAGATGCAAATGGCAAAGAAAGAGAAGGTGAAGGGAAGAAAGAAAGGGCGTATGGTATCAGGAGTGAGGAAGGAATCGGTGGGAGAAAAGAGAATAGAAATGGGATTTGAGGAAGCGGATGGAGTAATAACGAGAATGGTGAAGATAGGAAAAAGAAAAGTGAGGATACTTTGCGTTTATATGAGAAGGGGAGAAGAAGAAGGTTGGAGTGTGATTAGGAAAGGGGTGGTGAAAAAGGATGACGAATTGGTGTTGATAGGAGGTGATCTGAATGCGTGGACGGGGGAACAGGGAGGGGAAATATGAGATGAAGAGAGTGAGACTTTCAGGAGGAAATCGAAACACAAACAGGTGGAACAGTAGGGGAAGACTCTGTTGAAAATCCTGGGAGAAACAGGATGGTTTATTTGTAACGGGAACTCAAAAGGGGATGAGGAAGGCGAGATTACGTTTGCAGGGAAAGGGGAAACAGTAATTGACTACATTATGGCCGAGGAATGGATAAGGAGGCTGTTGAAAAGAATGGAAGCAGGGAACGAAATAGGGTCAGAACACTTCCCAGTCATTGCAACGTTGGAATGCGGGAATTGAAGAAAAGAGGGAAGGAAGAAGGAGGGAGCGACAAGGAAGAAATCAAAGATGGGTAGATGGGTAGTTGATAAGCTGAGAAAATATGCGGAAAGAATGGAAGAAGAGAATGGTTTGATTGAAGGTGGGGGAGGCGTGGATGAGATGTTGTGTAGGATGAGGGGAAGGGTAGAAAAAGATAGTGGAAGAAATTAGGCCAAGTGTGGAAGAAAGAAGGGAGAAGAGAGGATGTTGGGATGTGGAATGTATAGAGAGTAAAGAGTGCATAAAGTTATCCTTAAAGAATTGGAGAAAAGGAGAGATAGACAAAAAGGGGTATAATAAAAGAAAAAGGGTACACGAGAAATTACTAGATGTGAAACGACAGGAGGTGAAGGTAAGGTACATGGAGGAGGTAGAAAAAGCAATAAAGAGAGAAAGACCTGACAATTAATGTGACGAAGACAAAGATAGTATGTTTCAGGAAAAAAAAGAATGAAGTAAATTATGGATGGATGATAAATGGGGAAATGGTGGAAATGGTAGAGGAATTTTGTTATTTAGGATTCTGGTTCGAAGGGGGAGGTGGAAACGATCTGCAAGTGAAAAAGAGGATGGAAAGTGCGAGTAAGGTGATGGGTCAAGTGGGGGGGATTGGAAAAAGAAGATTCAAAGAAGACTGGAAGATGAGAGTATGGCTGTTTCATTCACTGGTATGGTCTGTGATGTGTTATGGAGTGGAGATATGGGGATGGAAGGAGTACAAAAGAGTAAAAAACATGCAAGAGAGATTTCTGAGATGGGTTATGGGAGTGAGTTGGAACTGCTCAGGTTATATGTTGAGAGAAGAAACAGGGAGAGAGAAATTGGTGATAAGGCAGAGGAAAAGGGTATGGAATTTTGAAGAGAAACTTGAGAGTGGTAAGGATAGCAAAGTTGCACAAGCATGCCTGCAGGAAGTATTAGATAGAGAGAGAAGAGGAAACACGAGACATTCAAGAAGGGAGGAGGAGAGATGGAAATTGAGAAGAGAATGGAGAATGTGCGAGGAGGGGAGGGAGTGGCAGGTAGTAGAAGGGGAAATGAGTAAGAAGCAGGAAGAGAAGAGGTGGGAAAAGATTATGGAGTCAAAATATAATGAATGGTATAGATTCATCAAGATGAAAGGGGTCCCAGAATGTTTAGGGAAATTGAAAAAGGAGTGCAGGTGGTCCAGGATGATACGTTTCAAAATGGGAGAAGGTATGAATGAGTGATGAAATGAAAATGTGTAGGGTATGTGGGTATGAAAGGGAATTTCGGGAGCATGTGTAGGTGAGATGTACAGGGGAAGAGGAAGGGGGAAAGAGCGTTGTAGATGAAGTTAGGTGGATACTGAGCGGTTGTGGACAAGGAGAAAAGTGGGTGAAGAGCTTAGAAGAGAAAAGGGAATAGAGAATGCATGTTGTAGGCGAAAACCAAAATTGAAATATGGATAAGGAAAATTAGTGTTGCGTGTTTTTGAAAACCTTGAAGAATAATGGTAAGAGGAAACGGAAGCCCTGGAAGGTCTCGCGCACTTGTTAGATAATAGTTATTAGCTAGTAAGATAGTAGTTAAGAACTTGTGAATAATAGGAAGAGGAAGCAAATATAGGTTAAGATCAGCATAAGGCATAGACGATAAGTGAAATTGTAAAAGGTGTAAAGGGAACGGAGCCCTCAAACCCGCAAAAGGGAGAATAATAAAATACAGTACAATACAATACAATACATTGTTATCAAAACATTAAAATTCAAAAAAGTCACTTTAAAAAAAAAATTGATTAGCATTTCGAACTTGAAAGTTCACTGCCTCACTACCCGATTCGGGTAGTGTTTCTAGGTGGATAAATACTACCAGTGTGGGTCCACCACACCCACGACGGGTCAACAACACGCAGTATTCCCCGAACGGTTACCCATCCAAGTACCAACTGCGCCCAACGCTGCTTAACTTCAGTGATCTTACGGGAACTGGTGTTTTCAGCGTGGTATCGCCGTTGACAAAAATGTCACTTATAAATTAAAAATTAAAAGAATGAAAGAATGATAATTTTAAGTTCAAATTCAGCACTCTGAAATTTGAATGATTCGAGTCTTATTTTATTTAAAATAATTCAATTTCTATTCGTTTATTTTTGAATATTAAATTTTTACTTTCTTATTTTAAGTTTATTGTAACAGACATAGCGAACCTTAAAGCGTCTCCAGAGTTCTTTCAGAGATATCATATCGGCGTGCATCAGTATTTTATAAACAAAGCTTGACTAAGCAGACCTGGAAGAGACTGCGTTTCAAGAACTAAAATAATTTGAACAATTAATTAATAAATTAGTAAGTGTTCAAAATTATATCATTTTCGAACAATTTTAACTTAAGAACAGTACAATTTAGCGATTATAAGTTGTTTCTTGAGAAATATAAATTAAAAAATGTCATTTACAAGTTAAAAATTAAAAAAAAAATGAAACAATGAAAATGTTAAACTTTACATTCAGTACCTTGAAATTCGAACGATTCAAGGTTTATTTTATTTTAAATAAATTCAATTTCATTTAGTTTATTTTTGAACATTTGATTTATAATTTATTATTTTAAATAAATAGTCAAATATTGTTAAATATTGAAACAAAACTTTTTTAAATTAAAAATTTGCGAACTGAATGCTTAAAAAATAGAGTATCTCAGAATGCAAGAATATTTGAAAAGACATTGAATGAAAGCATTTAATTATGAATATATTATTTAAATTTTTTTGCAAATTAAAAAATATTTTGAACGTTCGATCGGGCGCATACATTTCTTTAATTAGTAAGCCTTTCGAATTAAAATAGTTCAAATTTGAACGTAAAAATCCATAAATCATATAATTATGAACAGATTCGGAATCGTCTAATAAAGTCAATTTTATTATTATTCAATTGTTAGTAGTCGAACTATAGTTCAATTTTGAAAAAAATACTCAATTTACATTTACAGTTGATCGACTTAACATTTTTTTAATGTTCAATCTTGAACGCTTTGCATTAAATTATAATTGTTTACGTGTTAAAAATTGCATTTTGAAATTTCCTAAATAAAAAATTTACTTTCAGAAAATTATCTTCAAAATTAGCCCAAAAACAAATGAAAATTATTATTCCCGAATTGAAACGAGTGCTGTTATCACCTTTAATGCAATAATTGAGAGAAAATGTACAATTTATTATTTGTTATTATTTGCTTCATGTAAGATTTCAATTTCAGTTAATGTTTAACACATAAATCTGTCTTGGGTCGTAGTTTAGGACGCAAGTGATGTTTATTTTTTTATCAAGTTAGAAGAAAATTATTTTCCACCATAAGTGTGTATTTGGATATTATTTTTTTATTTTTAAGAAACTATATTGAATTCAATAATAAAATGGGTAATTTTTGGTTCGCACTGATTTTATTATTTAATTTAATAGATTTCAAAAAATAAGAAACAATACCCAAATGTACTTATGGTGAAAAATCATTTTTTGCCAAGATATCAGAATAACAAATGTTCGTCCTATGCAATTGGTACCACTGCTTGGCCCTCGGCATGCAGACATCTTGCTAGATGACGCCACGACTAGGGGCTTACGGCATACGTTACAAAAGACGGTGTTACTTACGGCTCGTACTTACAGCTCTTACAGTGGTTATATTTCAGATGAGAGGTTAGGAAAGTCTGTTTTAAAAAAGTCAGTTTTACCCTATTATTTGTAATTATTCATGTTTAATGATGGATTCCAAAACAATCCAAACGATTTCCCAACGATTGGCAAAGAAGAAAATGGTAAATTTTTAATTTGTAGTGCAAGTAGCTTTTTTTAAACTCAATAACTTTTTGTATTTTAACGTCAAAATGATAAAAATTGATTTCCAAACGTTTCCAAACAATTTCCAAACGATTCATCAAGACACTTTTAGAAAACATCAAAAGTGCAGTGCAAGTGTGAAGTTAGCACACCATTTTTGAAAAGCCGATAACTTTGGATTTTCTCGTCCAAACGATAAGAATAGGTTTCCAAAACAGTTGCAAACGATTTTCAAACGATACCATATAAAAAACATCATTTTTTTTTAATGTAGTGCTATCTTCACGGAGTCTTGTGTAGCTATGGCCTTGGGGAAGTTTTGCAGCCATGCAACTGCTGTCGTTTTCTATCTTTATAAAAGGCCAACACCGTCGTCGAACAACGAGAGTCTGGATTGTTAACACCGGGCATATCAGCTGGACGTCCTAATAAATGCCCAAGAAAAGAAACTGGTCAGGGAAAATTGATTTAACCAACTTATATATTGCCATACATGAGTTGAAAAAAATTTGCAGCGAATTGTAACTTGAAGGCTGTTGGACTCGAGCTCTAACCTCAAAATTTGAACATCTCACTTTACTGAATAAATGCTACAATCAAATCATTTTTAAACATTGAGCAGTACTTCTTCTTTAAATTAAAATATGTATGCACAGGGAGAAACTGTTTAATTTAATAACTTTTGGGTAAACTGAAATTTTCAAATGGTAACCCTAATAGCACAGAACGTTCTTGGAACATTCCCGGGACGTGTAAAATGTCCGCCGCTTGGGAACGTTCCAAATATAAATTAACGTTATTGTTATTATTATCAATAAATAACGCATAAACCGTAAGTGATAGGTCAAAATGTATGTCAATTTATGATACGGACATCATATTATTGTGTAGTATATGCGGTACCTGAAACTCAAAAATGACATCCATTCCTACCTATCTCTTATGGTTTACGAGATAATTGTTGTTAAAAATAACAATAATGGAAGGTTCCCCTCAGGTCACAGTGGAACGTTCCCAAGGGGCGGTCATTTGACACGTCCCGGGAATGTTCCAAAGGTGCCCGCGGAACGTACCGTGCTATTAGGGAACTTCAACTAACCTAAACATTCGAAACTTTTGTATTACGCAAAAATTATCAAAGTAAACACTTTTTCCTTATGTGTTCACACATTTATTTAAAACCACAGTACCAATAAGTATTTTAAAAATATTTGATGCTAGTATTTATTAAGTAAAATGAGGCAATTGAATTTGGAGGTTAGAACTTGATTATAACTTCAGCCTTAAAATGTATCTAATTTATCTTAACTGATATCAAATGGTTTGAGCAAATTGTTGCATTTCTTATCAGCGAATCACTCAAAGGACCCGTTTCATCGCGCTTATCCATTGTTCACGTCTTTTTTTCGATAACTTTTTTTCCCTGCAAAGTGTATGCTCCACCCGGTCTGGCAAACTTTTTGTTTGTTTCTTTTATAATAGCTGGGATTTTATGAAATGATGTTCCATGGCCCCTTGCTTTGTTCTTCGCACAACCCACAATAAAACACGGAAGTACCATTTTCTTAAAATAAAAGAATTAATTGATCCTCGAAAAGTATATGACATGAGTTGACATGCCCAAAAAAAAATCTCCAAAATTGAGCGAAATTGGTTAATATTTAGGGGTGACGCAAAGACAATGAAGGTTCTCATTGATTTAACAAGCGAAAAAGTCAGCTTTTTTTAAATCTAATATTTAAACGCGATAATATGTTACAAATAATTCCGTGTTTCAGTATATTGTTCAGAATTCATCAGGCAATAAGAATCAATCATGAATTTTGGGGTTGAATAATTTTAAGCCAATCTTATGAGTCCCCAAAGAAAACGCCATTATTAAAAAATTAGAGTTTTACGTAATATTGCGGTTAATTGACGCTTTTTAAAAGTTTTTTAAAAATGAATAATCATTTATCGGTAATCTGAAAATACTCAATCATTTTTTAACTAATATTCAATTGTTCAAACAATTTTAATTTGTTTAAATATTTGTTTTTTTCAGTTAACTCGCGAAATGAACGTATTTTCTAGACTTGGTGAGTTATTTAATCAATGATAACAGTGAAATAATTTGTTCAAATAATTTTACAATTATTTAAATAATACTTATTTGCTCAGTATATATTTTACCTGAAAAAAGCAAAAAAAACACATTTTATCTCACTAAATATTCGACAAATTTGAATATTTTTAGGTACTAATTTATTTATTATGAATACTCGTTGATGTTCAAACAAATTCAAATAGTTCAACAAATGTTTTTGTTCACATATTTTATTTTTTATATTTTTCGAAAGATTGAAATATTTTTATGTTCTACTTTGCTTTTTAGGAATACTCTTAAATGTTTAAACAAATTAAAATTGTTTGACCAATCGAATATTAGCTAGAAAATGACTGGGTATTCTTAGATTACTGATTAATGATTATTTAGTTATTTCAAACTTTCAAAAAGCGCCAATAAACCGCAATATTACGTAAAATTCGAATTTGTCACGTATGGGGTTTTCTTTGGGGACCCATAAGAGTGGTTTAAAAATATCCAACCCCAAAATTTATGCTTGATTCTTATTTTCTGATAAATGGGGTCGTTTCATGAATTTTAGGTTTGATTTTAGGTAATCTATTTTTTAAATACTGCATAACATTCTGAACATTTTAGTGCATTAAAATTTTTTTGTTAATACTTCATTGTCGAGATAAACATGTTTTAAGAAAAGAATCCAAATCCCTATTCAAAAATTCTTTGACCTTGAAACGTCACTTCCCAAAAAGCGCGTAACCAATCAGCATAATGATACATTGACTAACGAAGTATCTAGCAGACAGCTAGCGATAATTCAATTTACAATTTCTAATAGAGATATTTGTTTACTTGAAATTATCGAAAAGCAGCAGCCAGTCGTAACCAAGTCTCACTGAAAAAATACAGTTTTGCTTGAAATATGAAACCTTAATAAAGATAGTCATGAATAATATCAGTCAAGTGCGTGAGAATGAGATGTTTCCAAAGATAACCTCAAATTTTAGTCAATCGTATGTTCCAGGGCCGTGACACTCTGAAATGAAAGTGACGGAAATTTTGAGTACGGCCGAAGGTGGCGCTGGCTATATTTTTAGCCCGAAAATTATTCAAATGCATGGGGAAAGTGTCAAAAATGTGAGATTTTGTGCTTCTTATAATATAAAAACGGAATTTTCAGATTTTTTTTTTGCTTTAGAATTAAGGCTTTTAGACAGAAATTTTATCAAGTTTTTCTTTTGTGATGAACGAGAATAATGGGGTATAAGTGCGTTGTTTTTGGGTGTATTTTTTATCGCAAGTAGAATTAAATATAATTATTAGTTGAAGGGTTGTAGTACACAACTAGATAAGCAAAAAAATCAGATTTTTCCAGGAGAGACACATAAAATTCTGTAAAATCGAAATCACCTGTTAAAGATAAAACAAAAGTTTACTCCCGAGGAGATAAAAACTACAATTTTTAGTTTTAACAACAAATACAAACATATTCCCGAGATATTGATTGGCTAAATTGGGAGAAAATAAGTTTCGTTACAAAAAGTTAACCAATTTCGAGTAAATCATTTAAGAATTTGGAGCTTCAAATTTCACGGGGTTTGAAAAATATTCTTGGATAGCGACAAAAAATGTTTTCTTCAATTTAAAAAAAAATCATGAAAACTTGCTCCTGAGATATAAGGAGGCTGAATAAGAATAAAAAAGTTTTTATCCAAAAATGTTATTATTTTCCGGGAAAATAAAAATTTAGTGTGACGATATTGCACTGTAAAAGACGATTTTTCGCTGGAAAGTCTATAAAAATATAAATCTTTCGAAATATTCAACATATTTGTTTGAAATTTCAAGATATTTTTCATTATTATACGTCCTATAACGAAACAAAATAAATTATTTTCTAGCTTTAAAAAAAATATATAAATTTTTATAATTTCGTTCAATTAAGCGTTAATTTCAATTTTCAATGTATGTATACCATTAAGCCATTTCCCTTTCGGGGTAGGCGTGACACTACCCGATTCGGGTAGTGTTTCTAGGTGGATAGTTTCTTGTAGTAAATAACTACAAGTGTGGGCTCACCACACCCACGACACGCCAGCAGCACGTAGTTAGTTGTATTCTCGAACTGTCACCCATCCAAGTACTATCCGCGCCCAACACTGCTTAACTTCAGTGATCTAACGAGAACTGGTGTTTTCAGCGTGGTATCATTATAAATGCCAATAAAAATAACATTCGATTGAAATTTATTATTTTAACAGTTCACAATATTGACATATTTCAATGCTAAAAACGTATCGTTCACTTTGTAGAATTATCATTGGTACTCTGTGAAAAGTGTATTCGTATTCAATCATCAAAATAATGTTTTCTTCGCTTTTCATTAATACTTAGAGAAAAGGGCTCGAATTTGATATACCAACTCTTTTTCGATGGATTGCCGGGACTCTATGAACCGAAATTCGACCAACAATAGGTCATTCGAAAGGTTATTTAAGAACCTTTCGTATGGTTCGATTGATTTTTTCATATCATCTACAAGTCTTTTTTAAATAAAGATTTTCCAAAAAACGGGTTTTTCAAAAATCAGTAAATGGTGGCTCTAATTTGATATACCTATGAAAACATTGAAATACATGAAAAATAAGCAAGTTTCCGATATGAAAATAATTATTGATATTATTTAGGATGATACAAAGTATAATCGAATCTGGTATTTGACATTCTGAAATCTGCAAAGAAGACAAATTGGACAATAAGCGTTTGTATACACACTACACTCGTCATTGTTATAGGATCACATGAATCCACACTAAACAAGCACAGACATACACATAAATGCGTGCATGCATACATGAACCCATTGTTTTTTCATATTCAGGGAGCTGAATAATGTCTAACTGTGATTTTCTGGTATATCAAATTCGAGCCACCCATGGTATATCAAATTAGAGCCACCCGGTACAAAATGTTCATGTTTAAAAAGCATAACCCCTAAACAGAAGCATCTCCATATCAACCGAGCAAAACTATTCTACTAACCCTACTTCACTACTATATACAACATTTATTGGAAAAACTACATTCCCGGAATAATAAATAGACATTTAAGACTTCCCTGGAATGAACTCTGGATATCCGATTTTTTATTTTTCTATCTCAAACTTTTTGTGAAGCGAATGAAACAGTGAAACTATCACTATTTTCCACTACACTTAAGTGCGTTCAGTTCCCACTGTTAGCAACCTAGTACATGTTTTAGTTTTCCAGAAATCTAGGTGGCTCAAATTCAAGCCCTATATCAAATTCGAGCCATTTCCTCTATCTATTTTATTTGTTTATACTCTCTCCCTTTTACGGGTTTGAGAGTCATTACATAACCATTACATGTATTCTTACAAACAAGCCTTATACTATCTTAATAACTATTTTCTACATATTGTCTTACATTACTATTCTTATTCCTAAACGCGTGCGACTTTGCCCTGGGCTTCCGTTTCCTCTTATCATTATCAATCTCATAATTTAACTCTAATCCGCAACTCTACTTCGTAATTCTCCTTCTTGAGGAGTCATTTTTTGGCTTTTTCCTACCCTGTGGAACCAGCTCTCTCTCTCAGCTCTTCCAGCTTCTTCATCCATTCCTCTCTCTGTCCATTTTCATTCAGAATCCATTTCATTCTCTCTTCTATGCTCTCCCCTCCCCCTTCGTCACCTGTACACCTCTCTTAAACATGCACCCACGTTTCCTGCTCATACTTACATACTCTGCTCACATTCTCTTCATCATTCATCCAGTACCTACATGCTCTAACACCCTCTCCCATTCTGAATCTTATGACTCTATTCCATTTACTTTCCTTTTCAATCTTTTGAAGGCACTCTGGTTCCCCCTGCCTCTTCACCATTTTATACCAGCTGTTGTACCTTGAATCAACGATTTTTTCCCATCTTTCCTCTTCTTGCCTTGCCCTAATCCTCTATTTCCTCCCACTCTCTACCCCTAACTTGCATACCCCACTCAAACCTCATTACATGCCTCTCATCCTCCCATTTTGAACGCCCCACGTTGCCCCTCCTCTCTTTATTCATAACCTCCCGAGCACACGCATATAACCTGGGCAGCTCCAACTCAATCTCATAACCCATCTCAAAAATCTATCCTGCAAACTTTCCACTCTCTTATATTCCTTCCATCCCCAAATTTCCACTCCATAGCTTAACACTGACCATACTAAGACATCAAACATCCATACTCTCATCTTCCAGTCGTCCTTAAACCTTCTTTTTCCTATAGCCCATACTTGTCCCATTACTTTACTCGCACATTCTAATCTCTTCCTCACCTGCAACTAGCTTCCTCCTCTCGTTTCGAACCAAAATCCTAGGTAGCAAAACTCATCCACCAACTCTACTACCACACTATTTATCTTCCATTCATACTCTAATCTTCCCCTTTTATTTCTGAAACACATCATCTGAGTCTTGTTCACATTCAGCGTTAAACCCTTTTCTCTCACATATTCTTCGAACACTCTCATCAACAGATTCATACCTCTTTCATCATCCGCTACTATCACTACATCATCTGCATATGCTAGTGAGTACACTTTGCCTGTTCCTAGTGGTGTTCCCCCTTTTCCTTTCCTCTCCAACTTCTCCTCCGAATCTGCCTCTCCTGTTAAGTTCTCCTTTTGTCATTTCCCATTTCCTCCATTTTCTTACACTTTCCTTCATCCTTTCTTTACTTTCCCTGCATTAATCGTCCCACCAACCTCTACTAAACCCCTCTTCTTCTCTTGGTCTCACCTCTTCCCTTACTTAATCAATCACTCCTTTGAGATTTTCTAGCAGCTTGTCTACTCCTTCCTCTTCCAAACCTCCTATTTCCTCGTTTTCTATTTTTTCTTTAAATTCTCTTAATTTTTGCTCCCCCCAAAAGCCCATTTTAATTTATTTTCCCTCTTGCCTTCCCTCTTTCCCTTACCCCGATTTGGGCTCCCACTTTTCATTGTCGCAATCACCTGAAAGTGTTCTGAGCCTATCACGTCGTCCACTTCCATTTTAACCATCAACTTCCTTATTCTTACTTCTGCCAGAATGTTATCTATGACGGTGTCCCCTATACCCGCGTACGTATATTCCCCTTCTTCATCCCCCTTGGTATTGCCGTTACAAATGAACCATCCCACCTCTACCAACAAGTCCAGAAGCCTGCTACCCTCCAGGTCCATTTCTTTTTGCTTCGAATTTCTGATGAACATCTTCTTTTCTCTATCCCATACCTCTCCTCCTTGTTCCCCGCTCCATGCATTCAAGTCCCCCCCTATTAGAACCAACCTGTCACCTTTTTCTTCTGTCTATTTCCTTATTGTTCTCCACCCTCCCTCTCCTCCTCTTCTTCTGTACACGCATACTACATCCATCATAACTTTTCCTGATTTTATTCTCCTAACCATTGTTCCGTCCTTTTCTTCTCTATACTCTCCCTTTTCTTCCTCTACCACCAGTTCCTTTCTTACCCCTGACACCATGCCACCCATTCCTCTCCCTTTTACATGCTCCTTTCTCGCTGCTTGCATCTTCCACTCATATGCTTTCGGTAATATTCTTTTCATGCCTTTCCATTCTTTCTCATCTACCCACGTCTTACTCATCATTGTCATATCCCACTCACACTCTCTCACTTCTTCCAAGCTCCCTTTCTCTTCCACTTTATGCTCATTCCTTAGTTCTAGCTTGCCCACTCATTCTTCTAACAATTTCATATCCCTTTGTCTATCCTCCTCATTCTCTCGCTGTCTATTTCCTATGCTTTCCAATTTGTTCCATACCTTCTCTTTCTCTCCTTTCCATAATGCATCCCATTCTTCCCACTTTTGTCTCACTTTTCATACTTCGTCTTTTACCTCTTCCCCTTGCCACTGCATATCCCTTTATAAGAGCTTCTAATTTTCCCAGCATATTCCCTTCATCCCTATCTCTATCCGGTGTTCTTTTTTTCATCTTAACTTTTTTAATTTAATTGCCCTTCTCTGCGTCTTCGCCCACCCTTTCTCTTTTCCTTCTATCATCTCCCGCTTTCTCCCCTTTGCTATTCACGCTCTCGCTGCTAATCATGTTTGCCGACTGTTGCCACCTGTGTAACATCTCTCTCGACCCCGAACTCCTTGATCTGAATCTTTCTAAATTGGTGGGCCTCCCGCGAGTCCCGCGCCTATGACCCCTTCCTCGACTTGACCCTGCCATTGCCACAGGCTTCAAAGGCGTAGCAAACGTATCATCTGCGCTCCCCTCACTGCTGGCCTCGTCTGCGACGCTATCCTCTCTCTCTTTGCTATCACTCTCTCTTTTTGCTTCACACTCCTCAACAAATTCACTCTGTTTCCCTCTGGAAACGTGCTGTAGACTTGGCGTAACAGGCATGCTGCATTCGAATAATTGTCGGCCTAAAAGTACAACCAACGCCGCCACTCGACCGTCTTCAAATCTCATGACACATTTATTCTACAGGCTTTTATAGGAGACAAGGAGAGCCATCCCCTGGTATGTTCGGAAAGTTCGGAACATACATTCCACAAGTATGTATAATAATGGCAGCCTATTAAAAAAAATGTTTTGTATCTGATTGAAACTGCAATAGCAAAGATAATCCAAACAAAATATTTATAAGGTTGCCTATGGTCACAGAAGTGAAAAAAAAGGGCAAAGCCGTTGGAAGAACCGGTAAAGATACCAAGTTTCATTCAAACTTTTCGCACAGTCACATTTTACAAAGCCGGGTTTTAGTGAAATTCTAGACATTTTAAGAATCTTTTAGGCCCTTTTGTTACTTTGAAAACACTTTTACAATAGGTTATGTTTATTGTTTAAGCATTCGAATTCAATGCACAAGTATTCAATCGCTAGCGGCCATATTATATTCCGTCATCAACCGGACAACCACGCTAATCAGAATGAAGTACTTCCTGCAAAGTACTTCCCGCAAAAATTCAAAAAGTATACTTTTCAAACATTACAAAAAAGATTTAAGCTTAATTGAAAAAACTTTCCATCTGTAGTTACATTATCTTTTTGGTGTTCTTTTAATTTTACTAGGAAAAAAAAATTTTTTAATTTGGCAACAACCCCATTTTGAACAATATACTGAAACACGGAATTATTTTTAACATATTATGGCGTTTAAGTGTTAGATTTACGAAAAGCTACCTTTTTCCCATGTTAAATTAATGGGAAACTTCATGGTCTTTGCGCCACCCCTGAATATTAACCGATTTTGCTTAAATTTGGAGATTTTTTTGGGGCATTCGAACAAACCTGGGAGGGGGGGGGGGGGGTGAGAGCAGAGAAATTCGAGAAAAAAAATCCACCAAGTATAAATAAGAACCACCCTAATGGGTATATTTAACATATTCCTAAATAATTAAAATGTGATTTAAATACTAAACTCCTAAGAATATGATAAGTAATTATGATAAGTAATAAATTCGACAAAGGATTTAAAATAGCTTTAATAACTATTATATTACTTCTAGAATGTTCATTGAATCTATAGAGTTGTTGCTTTACTCTTATCGATTTTACGTTACTATGCTTATAATTTATTCTTACTTTGTTCAAATCTTTTACGACTGCATTTAGAAGTAGAATTTAGAGTATTCTAAAAGTTTATTAGGAAAACTATAACATGTTCCATGTTGGATATTACAGACATAAAAGAAATCTTTTTAACCGAATTCGGTTTATAACTGTTTAAAAAAGAAAGAATTGTTAAGCCATTGGTATGTTTCCTGGCTTTTCTGCAGATAAGAGATTTGACATTTTTTTACGTAAATTTATTTTTGAAAATGTTTACACGTAATTATTATGCTTATATTTTATAATTACATTCATTTAAACATCTTATAACTATTTTAAATTGCAACGTATATTCCAAAATTCACATATATGCCCCGGAAGGAGAATATTCTCGGTAATATTCTCGAGAATATTACTCAAGTTTATATGACCGAGAATTTTGCATCTCTACATAAATTCGAATGTTTTTTTGACTAATATACTGCGGGCACGACTTTTCATTTACACTATGTTCTCCCCCGCAATTCACGCATTGATGTGGAAGATTTACTCTAGGACACGATGCATGCTCGTTTTCATGACCTGTGAGACCGCATCCGCAGTCAACGAAGTGTAGCGAGAGTCAACGTAGTTTACTAGTGTAGTGAGCAGCCCTATGCATTGCCCGTGTATTTCGGCAGAGATAAGGTGGGAGTTTGCCGATCCCATGCATGCAATTTCGAGTGATTTTCCGCAGTACCCTTAATGCGAGTAACCAGTTTACGAACTAAAATGCAGCGCCCTCAATGCGAGTAACCAGTTTACGAACTAAAATACACTATAGTTTGATAATGTCGGTAGAGAAGATCAGAGTGGGTAAGTTTAGTTCGTAAACTGGTTACTCGCATTGTGGGCGCTGCGGAAAATCACTCGAAATTGAATTTCCCACCTGATCTGAAAATTGTCATAAAAGAATCTGAAAGTTTTTAAGGGCATGTGACACAGTCAAATACCTACATTACCGACCTCACTTTTTCAATTTTCTGAATTTTTTGTTGAATCTAAGAACTTTTTTTGTAGATAAAATGTCGGGCTGAAACTTTGGAAAATGTATGCGAAGAGAATAAACTACGTTTACGTACTTTATCCGGTTAGGAATTTAGCAAAAAATTATTTTCGAAAAAATTAAAACTGGTTGCATTTTTTGAACCTAATAACTTTTTTTATAAGTAAAATATCGGTTTCAAACTTTGAGAAATGCAAGAGCCGACAGTAAAATACGTTTATGTACATTATTTGAGTATAAAAGATGCAAAAAGAAAAATTACAACTAAATGTCAACTCCGGTTCAGGTTCCTAGTTCGGTCGGTATTTGCGATGGGCACGTCAATGCGAAGTCTGGCGGCCGCTAATCGAGGCTCTATCAGCTGGCTCGTCTACATTTGAAATATGGGGTCCACGCTGTCAAAGATTGATGATGCCGTGTTTTCACAATAATATTTTTCAAAGGTTGTGTCCAGCATAAAAGTTGAGTGAAATATGTTGTTTCAATGTTGAATTATGTAAGTATTGAAATTGCTATTGGCTTCGTTTATTGACCGCCAGACTTCGCATTTTCGTACTCACCGCAAATACCGACCGCACTGGCAACTGTTGTTGACATTTAGTTGGAATTTTTCTTTTTGCATCTTTTATACTCAAATGATGTACATAAACGTACTTCACTGTCGGCTCTTGCATTTCTCAAAGTTTGAAGACGATATTTCACTTACAAAAAAAGTTTGTTGGGTTCAAAAAATGCACCCAGTTTTAATTTTTTCGAAAATAATTTTTTGCTAAATTCCTAACCGGATAAAGTACGTAAACGTAGTTTATTCTCTTCGCATACATTTTCCAAAGTTTCAGCCCGACATTTTATCTACAAAAAAAGTTCTTAGATTCAACAAAAAATTCAGAAAATTGAAAAAGTGAGGTCGGTAATGTAGGTATTTGACTGTGTCACATGCCCTTAAGGCAATTTTTATCATTTCGCACAATTAAAAAAAATCAGGAAAAATTCAAATTAATTCAAAACATGTAACTATTACTATTATAATTAATTCTATTTGTTCCTTTATTGGTTTAAAATTAATTTTCTTACAAGCGGAGTGCGCGTGAGACGGATTTTAAACATCTTCTGTGAGCGAAGACGGCTGAATTTGCTGAATCCGTTTGTTTACTTGGATAGAAAACGGTTTATGAGAAAAAAGCTGCGATGGGGCAATGGTCTAGGTTCCAGACTGAAGAGTCTCTCATGGTGGGTTCACTTCCTCGTACACTTAATACTGTTTTTTCTATTCCTTTTTTTTGAACTGTTTAACCCTGAATATGCATAAATTCATTTTGGAACGAAAGCCCGGATCGAAAAGACACGCTTCAAAAAGACAAGAAATAAAAATTAATTATTCTTCTTCAGAAGATATGACAAACATGTCCTCTTCTTTTTTTCATACCTTGCTTTGTCTATGAAATCATTAATATCCGTTAATGTATAATATAAATAATTATATAATTAAAAAAAAAAGTTGAACAACCACCGCAGGGTACCGCTAAGAGCAACTGCCATCTAAAAAGAAAATGTCAATAGCCCCCAGTAGAACCGCGGTAAAATACACCTCTGGCCACGTCTCACATACGTGAGATGGGTGGTCACAGGGCACGACGAAATCACAACGACAGGCCGGCGAAACCCTCGTGTGTCTTGAGGACACGAAGCGACCCAAGGATGACAGCTTTCTGCATCCATCTCGCAAGTTCCTTGGCATACTTTTGGCACGCGGGTATGGCTTTAAGGTTACGAACCAGTGATAATTTAGCACCTCCGAGAGCACCTATCACAAGGACAATTACTCGTACCGAATGTTTTGGGTACAGTCGTTGCAGCTCTCTTTTAAGGTCTTGATACCTCTCCTCTTTTTCTTTCTCCTTTGCAGTGATGTTGTATTCGGACGGAGCCGAGAATTCGATCACGAATATCGTTCGTTTCTCGAAGTCTTGGAGAACAATGTCAGGCCTCGAGTGCGCAACGGAGACTGCTGCCCGAAAATCGTAGTTCCAGAAAATCTGGCACTTCTCGTTTCGGACAATTGACTCTATATCCCTTGGAGCGTTCGGCAGGGCAGGGTCGCGACCAACACCGTAAGAGCGACAAAGGTGGTAATAAAGTACTCTTAGGGCCGCATTATGTCTATAGATATACGTTGTTCCTGCGTGGGTCGGACACCCCGATAGTATATGTTCTAGGTACTCAGCGTGTGCATGACACGCTCTGCACCTATCACTGGGAACTTCTTGACATAAAATGCGGGCGCGGTATGCTAAGGTGGAGATTACACCGTCCTGGCATGCGAAAATAAAGCCCTCTGTACCTGAATTGAGCCCTGATGATTTGAGGAAAGCAAAAGTTTGCTCCTTCGACAAGGACTGTTTTTCTACATTTCTGTGAAAGTTTCCGTGCATTTGCTTGTCGAGTAGCTCTTGGTGAAATTTTCCAACCTCTGCTTTCTTTACTTCGGCTTTTAGACGTGAAGCATCTAGATGGAGTAATGCACTTTCCTCACTTCTGATGTTAAAATTCAGGCCAAGGGTCTCGGCAGCTTGCTCCGCGGCTTTGTAAAGGAACGCCCCTTCGCCAATCATCTCGTGGTTTCTGACCATCTTTAGGAGAGGATCTCTGCCATTCGCAACGATGTAAGCTGTACTCAAAACAATTCGGTTATGAAGACACTGGAGATTCAGAAGTCCGCGTCCGCCTTGCTGGCGTGAAATGTATAATCGCGGAACTGACGAATTGATATGCAAGCTTTTATGCATATGCATGATCTTACGCGTGGTGACATCAAGGGCCTTAAGCTCGTTCTTCGTCCATTGAACCACCCCAAACGAGTAGAGTAGAACCGGGACGGCAAGCATGTTAGTCACAGATACCTTGTTCAACGCCGACTGATTGGAAGACCAAATCTGTCTAAGAAGATGCTTGTATCTGCTTCGGAGAGACTCCTTCACTGATGTTACGTCCTGAATGCGGCTTTGAGGCACGCCCAGGTATGTATAGGTCTCTCCAGTGTTAAGATGTCTAATAACACTTATATCCACAAGCTCAGGGTCCTTGGGAACGCCGGTAATCTTTCCTTTCTTCAAATGAATTTTGGCACACTTGTCCAAACCAAAGTCCATCCCAATCTCTCCTGTGTAGTTCTTGACGATATTTATAGTAGTTTGAAGTTTGCTTTTACCAGCGGCATAGATCTTCAGGTCATCCATATAAAATACATGAGTGACCTTATGCTCACGCTGATTAGTGTCGCCACAGAGGTATCCAGGAGAATTTCGTAGTGCGAGAGATAGAGGCAGAAGTGTGATGCAAAAAAGCAAAGGGCTCATACTATCCCCTTGAAAGACGCCCCTCTGGAAGGTGACCTTGTTCGTAGTCAGACGATGATTAATAGATGAGATGGTAAATCTAGTTTTCCACAGAGGCATCAGTCTCTCTATGCATCTCACTATGTGTGGATGTACCTTCAAGCTTTCCAACAGACAGATGATAAGTCTATGAGAGGTTGAATCGAAAGCTTTCCGGTAGTCAATCCAGGCCATTGACAGGACGCGCTGATGGGCGGCAGCGTCTTTACAGACACACCTGTCAATCAGCAGGTTCTCTCGACAACCTGCTACACCTTTTTTCGAGCCTCGCTGTTCGTACATCTCTCGCCATACAGGCTCAATTCGTCAAACGATCCTGTTGTTTAGGACAGCTGTGAAGATCTTATACAGTATGTTCAAACAAGTTATTGGCCTGTAATTCTCTGGTCTGGACAAGTTGCCTTTTTTCGGTAGGAGTATAGTGCGTCCGAACACTAGCCACTGCGGAATGGGCGTCTCCGACTTGAAATATGAGGTGAATATGCGGGCCAAATGTTGGTGTATAGAAGTAAACTTCTTCCACCAGAAGTCCAGCAGCGGAAAAGTTCTTCGTGCCTCTAAGTGCTTTTTTCACCTCTTCGGCAGTGACTGATGGGCACTCCTCCTTAGATTTTATGAGGCTGTCGCAAAACTCCTTGAAGCGGATGATATTGTCAGTATCTTCTTTCAACTCTAGTGTTTTCGGGATCTTGTACACCTCTCTTCAAAAAGTCTCTGCCTCCTTGGGCTTGGGTGGATTTTTTACAAAAACAGGGGGATCACTGAAGAGGCGTGATGGGTCAGCAAGAAACTGTTGATTCTCCCTGTTCCATCTCTCCCTCTTCTGTATCCTCCTCCTTGCGTCAGATAACAGCCTTATTTTGTCAACAATATGCTGCTTGATTGTCAGCAGCTTTGACTTGTTCAGTGTGTGATTCAAGGTCCTTAGTTCTTGGCCGAACTTTCGAACCCTTTCCGTGAACGGTCTACCAGATGTTATGTAGTCAATCACACATTGAACACGGGACGCATTCTGTCTTGCCCATCCAATTTTCTTGTTCAGTTGATGCAAGCGTCTTCTGGTCTTCTGATCCATCGTCGGTTTCAGCCTTCGATTTGAATCAGCCAAAGCTCTCGCAGCACCATAAACTGAGCAATTGATGGTCCAGAGGTCAGACTCTTGGGAGATATCTCCACGAAGGGAGGCATCCATTTCAGCCAGATCTTGGGGCTTAAGAGGAACTTGCATGTTGATGTTCCTCCTTGTACTGAAATTGCGATCATCTTCCAGAAAGTGCCTGCTTTCTGCGGTTAGTGTTAATGTCGTTTCATCTTCGTCTGCAGCTTGTTCAAGCAGCGGTTGAGGAAGCGCTCCGCGTACATAACCATTTTTCCGGAGGTAGTCGGCTTGATTTCGCAAAGACTGATGCGAAACGTATTGAAGCTCTGGGTGTTTCTGGCACCACAGAGTATGCATACGCGCCATAAAGCCTCCGCGAACAGGTATAATACTGGCATCGTAGCAGTCTAGCACGTCATTCTTAAGTTGATCGGTCCACTGAATGTGGGCGTTTCGCCGGTTCGTCGTCGTGTTTCCATCTAAATTATTTTCAGCACCCCGAACTCTAGGATGATCGGCATTGTTTGCCGATCCATTGTCGGGCGCTCTGCGCGTTCGATCGTTTTGAACCGCATCTACAACATTTTGGTGGTTTGTTGGTTTCATTGTTGTTCCCACGAGCAGCTAGGGAAAGGGTTTGTCAATCCTTGTAGAGCCCCGCGTGCAACAATAAGGCTGATACTCTGAGACGTCGCCCGGTATCCCAGAGTCACCGTTAAAGACACCTCACCCAGGTGCCATGCAGCTTTCGGCACGGTCTCACACCTTCGCTTAGGGGTTTTTCCTTCGGGACCATCCCTGGACAATCGTCCGCGACTGCTTATTAATTATTGTAACCATATTCAGCAGAAGCCCTTGATACGGGGACCCTCTATCCGCAACCCGAGGACGCGTTCGGTGGCTTTG
>CAKNXH010058506.1:37191-59312 GCA_932178445.1 Andricus quercusramuli | reverse complement strand
TGATCCATCGTCGGTTTCAGCCTTCGATTTGAATCAGCCAAAGCTCTCGCAGCACCATAAACTGAGCAATTGATGGTCCAGAGGTCAGACTCTTGGGAGATATCTCCACGAAGGGAGGCATCCATTTCAGCCAGATCTTGGGGCTTAAGAGGAACTTGCATGTTGATGTTCCTCCTTGTACTGAAATTGCGATCATCTTCCAGAAAGTGCCTGCTTTCTGCGGTTAGTGTTAATGTCGTTTCATCTTCGTCTGCAGCTTGTTCAAGCAGCGGTTGAGGAAGCGCTCCGCGTACATAACCATTTTTCCGGAGGTAGTCGGCTTGATTTCGCAAAGACTGATGCGAAACGTATTGAAGCTCTGGGTGTTTCTGGCACCACAGAGTATGCATACGCGCCATAAAGCCTCCGCGAACAGGTATAATACTGGCATCGTAGCAGTCTAGCACGTCATTCTTAAGTTGATCGGTCCACTGAATGTGGGCGTTTCGCCGGTTCGTCGTCGTGTTTCCATCTAAATTATTTTCAGCACCCCGAACTCTAGGATGATCGGCATTGTTTGCCGATCCATTGTCGGGCGCTCTGCGCGTTCGATCGTTTTGAACCGCATCTACAACATTTTGGTGGTTTGTTGGTTTCATTGTTGTTCCCACGAGCAGCTAGGGAAAGGGTTTGTCAATCCTTGTAGAGCCCCGCGTGCAACAATAAGGCTGATACTCTGAGACGTCGCCCGGTATCCCAGAGTCACCGTTAAAGACACCTCACCCAGGTGCCATGCAGCTTTCGGCACGGTCTCACACCTTCGCTTAGGGGTTTTTCCTTCGGGACCATCCCTGGACAATCGTCCGCGACTGCTTATTAATTATTGTAACCATATTCAGCAGAAGCCCTTGATACGGGGACCCTCTATCCGCAACCCGAGGACGCGTTCGGTGGCTTTGTCATAAGCCCTTCGGTTCTATTCCAAGGGAATCGAAACCGAAACCGAATGGGGGCTGTTTATATATATATATATATATATATATATATATATATATATAATATAAATATAAAAATATATGAAAAATTTCTTTAACTGTCAATGATAATTGTCTAACATTATAATAACATTCGGTTCTCAAATGCATTGCGATACTTTAGCACTTACATATATTATGATATAACTAAGCCGTAGTACAGATAGTACTAGGAATCGTACTTGTTAATAAATGCTCCATTTGAATGGCAGAAGAGAAAGAGAAGATATCATCAGACCTACGCGGGCTTATATTCAAAACCATTATTATCAACAATAAACATCAGGAACTGGAAACGCTATCTAAGATAATTATGGTAATTAATGTAAAACAATTATGATCTAGAATACCTCTAAAATTAGGGCTTGTAGGGGGCGCAAGGCAATAAGAAATACATTGTTTATAGGGCTGTAGATAAATAATGGCTTATCGTACAAGAAAATGTCAAACGCGTGAAACGTTTTATTTTTTTGTTTGAATGTCTATGGAAAAATTGAAAAAAAAAAACAATTCATTCGGCTGATTTACTTTTTTGGATATAAAAATTGATACGTTCGATGGGTGGGGGAAAGGAAATATTTATAGTAAGGATGGTTAAAAATGTCCGCTCTTTCATCAGCCATATCGGTTAGGCTGCTATTTTTGGCTCTGGAAGAACTTCCCGAGAATGAAGTTTCTTTCTTCCGGATTCCGGAAGACTGTTCGCTCGTCGAAATGTCCTGGGTAAATAAACCGGGGCTTCTTCCTTGAAACCGTCAACTCCTGTTGACGTTTTTGTTTGGCAACTGTCAACTCCCGTTGACTGATGGTAGTGGATTCCTTCTGACTATGGGGTTTTAGCTCCTGCTCTTCACTTGCCACCTCGACTTGCGGTTGGTGGCGGAAGTGAGAACGTGGTTAGTGTCAAGTGGTGAGAGGATTTACGGAATTTGTGTGGTAGGTGTGAGTGGAGTGTAAGGGTGGAAGCCGAGGAGGTGAGTAGGGTTGTGTGGGGTGAATTGGGGAGAGAAAAAGTAATCTTGAGCGTAGGGGTGAGGTGGGATTTAAGTAAATTCGGAATGTGAGGTTAGGCTAGCAAGGAATCGGGGGAATTTGTGGTCAGGAGTATGGGGCCTTCGAGGGTCAAGTGTGGTGCTCAAAAATTTGTGGGGGTGTTAAGTGAGAGAAAGGGGTGTCTGCGAGGGCTGTGAGGAATTGGAAAAAAGGAAAAAAGGGAAATATAGGGAGAATTTGTCGGCAATAGAGACAGCATTCTGCAGAGACATCTGGCGGTTGAGAAGGGTACTGCATGGAGTGGTCCCAGTTACCGGCAGCAGAGCGGGAGGTGGGCAGTGAGTGTACGGGTAGTGAAGTTGACGGGGAGGACATTTTCCACGTGCCACGACGGCCAACAGCCCGTGGCTCGGTGTCTAGTGGCGCGCCAGGGAGAGGGAGAGAGCGGGACGGTGAGAACGAAGGAAGAGAGAAGGTGAGGGAGAGAACTTCGAGCACAAGTGACGGGGAGGATCTCTTGAAGAGGAAAAGAGACAGCCAAGAGAGCCCGGACAAAAGCGTGGTAGAGAGCACGTTTAAAAAAAGCGGGAGAACTAGTAGGAAGGACACCCCCCCCCACAAAATGGAGGGAAATGTGGAGAAGGAGGCGCTCGGTATGTTGATAGGTGAGATCAAGGGGTTGAGCGAGGAATTAAGAATTAGAGATGAGAAATGGGACAAGAAGACGAAAGAGATGAGGGAGAGAGTAGAGGGGTTAGAGAGGGAAAGGAAAGAAAAAGATGCTAAAATGAAGCAGATGGAAGAGGAAAATAGGGTGTGGAAGGAAAGGACGGTAAAAAGGCTTGAGAAGATGGAGGGCAGGATGCGAATGGAAGTAGGAGGTGGAGGTGGGGGGAGCGAGATTAAGGGTATTTGGGAGAGGGTAGAAAAGATGATAGAAGAGAAAGTGGGAGAGCGTAGGAGTGAGAATGAAGAGAGGGCAGATAGGGAAAGGTTGAGGGCAATAGAGCTGAGAATGGAGAGAAAAGAGAAGGCAGTTTTCATCGATCACGATTTAACGAGAAAGGAAAGGGATGTGCAGAGAATGCTGAACGACAGGGCTAGAAGGGAGATCGGCGAAGGTAGGATATCGGAAAATAAATATAGACGAGAAAATGTGGGTGTGGGATGCGGAGAAAGATGTGTTAAAGGAAGTGCAGGGGAATTTGTTTCGTAGGCGGTAGGGGGGTGTGGGTTAGGCAGGGTAGAGGAGTAGTGAAGGTGCTGTATTGGAATGTAGCAGGAAAAAGTAGAAGGAAGAGGAGTTCTGGCGTTATATCCAGGAATTCGACGTTGTGGGACTGGTAGAGACATGGGTAGAAAGAAAGGAATGGGATAGGATAGAGCCAAAGCTGCCAAGGGGGTATAGGTGGAGACTTCAGGAGGCGGTCAGAGTGAAGAAGAAAGGAAGGGCCAGTGGGGGAATTATAACCGGGGCTAGAGATGGATTAGAGGAAAAAGTTCATGGAGAGGAAGAGGGTGAGGGAGTGCAAATGAGGGAAATAAAAATAGGAGGCATAACCCGTAAGTTTTTTACAGTGTACAATAAGGAGGAGATGGAAAGAATTAAAGAAAGGGTGGAAGACCTGCTGGGCGAAAGAGAGGAGAGTATGGTGATAGTGGGTGGGGATTTTAATGCGAGGATGGGGAGCGAAGAGGGACTTTACACGGAAGGGGAGGGCTTTGAAAGGAAATCGAAGGATATGATAATAAATAAGGAGGGGGAGATCCTAAGGGACTGGATGGAGGATAGAGGCTGGGCGGTGGCGAATGGTATGACAACGGGGGACGAAGAAGGAGAATATACATACGTAAGTAAGGTGGGGGTATCGGTGATAGATTATGTGGTTATGAATATGCAAGGATGGAAGTAGACGGAAAAATTCGCAGTAGAGAGGAGGGTGGAATCAGAACATCAGTCATTGAGTCTATGGATAAGAGGTGAGGGTGGCGGAAGACAAGGCGGGGAAGAAGTTTTGATAGGGGACAGGGTGACCTGGACGAGGGAGGCGGTGGAGAAGTATCAAGAGGAGCTAGGAAAGGTACGCTTTGGAGGGGAGTCGGTGGAAGAGATATGGGAGGATCTGAAAGAGAAGGTGAAAGGGTGTGTGTAAAAGAAGGTATTTAGAAAGAAGAAGAAAGGAATGGTGAAGCCGTGGTGGGATAGGGAATGTAAAAAGATGAAAAGCAAGGTGAAGAGTAAGTACAAGAAGTGGAAAGAGGGTAATGCGAGGAGGGAGGAGTACGTAGAAATGAGGAAGGGGTTTAGAGTGATGTGTAAGAAGAAAGAACAGGAAAAGGAGAAAGAGCTGGAAGAGGAGTTAGCAAATCTTAAGACAGAGGGGGACGTCTGGATATAATAAATAGGTTTAGGAAGCGGAGGGTGGGGGGCAGCGAGAAGATAGGAAGTGAGGAATGGCGGGAATTTTGTGAAGAATCATTCCAGGGCTCAGATTCAAGGAAGACGGACGGAGGAAGTAGAAGAACGGGGGAAGCAGATATGGAGGAGTTGAATGACGAAGAGATAGAGAAGCAGATGAGGAAGTTGAAAAGGTCAAAAGCAGCAGGGTCGGATGGGGTGGAGAACGAAGCATGGCTGTTTAGTACACAAGAGGTTAGGGAGAGGCTGAAGGAGGTAGTGAAGAAAGTATGGAGGGGCGAGGGATTCCCAGGAGGGTCGAGAGAAGGGTTAATAGTGCCACTGTATAAGAAGGAAGATAGAGATAGGCAGGAAAATTATAGAGGGATTAGGCTAATGAATACGGCGTATAAAGTATACGCGAAGGTGGTGGCAGAGAGACTGCGGAAGGATGTCGAGGGGAAAGGAATATTGCCGGAGACGCAGGCGGGATTTAGGGCGGCTAGGAGTACTATCGACAATATCTACGTTCTGCAGCACGTGGTGGATAGAGAATTAGCGAAGAAGGGGAAGAGAGTGTACGCGTTTTTTGTGGATCTTAAAGGCGCGTTTCCGTCGGTGGATAGGGGGAGGTTGTGGGAGGCGATGGAGGCTAGGGGAGCAGAAAAAGGCCTAATTGAGAGGGTAAGGGCGACATATGAAGAGACCAAAGACAAGGTAAGAGGCGGGGAGAGGATTTCGGAGGGATTCTGGATGGATAGGGGGTTAAGGCAGGGGTGTCTTCTGAGCCCAACGCTGTTTGTGATTTTAATTGCGGATATGGAAAGTAAGCTGGAGGCTGGGGTGGTAGGAGGAGTCAGGATAGGAGAGGTTAGAATTTGGCCACTAGCGTATGCAGATGACATAATGTTGCTGGCAAATAGCGAGGAGGCCTTAAAGGAGATGATGAAGAGGTTGAGAAGATACCTGGATAAGGAGGGGTTAGAGTTGAATGCGGAAAAGTCCAAGGTTATGGTGTTCAGAAAAGGAGGGGGAAGGGATAAGGGAGGAGGTTGGAAGTGGAAGGAAAAGGAGGTGCAGGAGGTGAAAGAGTTTGTGTACTTGGGCTTCGTGTTTCGGAGGAATGGGGGAGTGGATGGTCACATAAAAGTGAGAGTGAGGAGAGCAAATGTGTGGGTGGAAGGAAAGTGAAGAGGTAAATAGAACGCAGGAGAGGTATGTAAAGTGGACCCTGGGGTTGGCAAGGAACACGCCTAAGTATATTGTCAGGAGGGAGACAGGGAGAACGAGTGTAGGGATTCTAGCAGGGAGAAATTTTTGGAAGAGGGGGGAAGTAGGCTGGTTAGGGAGTGTTGGTGGGAAAAGGAGAACAGGAGAGGGGTGGGAAGATGAAGGCTGAGAGGCAAAGGTATTTTAGAATGAATGGACTGCAGATGGATGAAGTGAGGAGGATGCACGAGGAAGGTTTATGACTTGGTTAAGCAAAATGGCATGGAGAGAGAGAAGACAGAGGGGGAAGAGAGAATAAGAGAGTCAAGGTTTAACGGGAACTATGTGTGGATTATGCCAAGGACAAGAGCGCAATATTTATGTGAGAAAGGAGAGAAAGGAAGTCAGGAGCTTATAGCGAGGATGAGGTGTGGTTGCATGGAGGGTTTCAATAGGTTCTGGCTCTCACGGGAGAAGAGTATGTGTGAACTGTGTGGAAAGGGGGATGCAAGAGTGGCGCACTGGTCGGAGGAGTGCGTGGAGGTAGAAAGAAGTGAGATAAGCATGGAGGTATTGTTGCATGAAAAGGGGGGAAAAAAGGCAGTAGCATGGGTGAAGGGAGTGTTGGGTAAGATGGAGATGAAGAGAAGGAAGGAGGAAGAGGAATGGAGATGGAAAGATTGTAAATAGGAGAGAAAGTAGATATAAGTAACATGTAAATATTGTAAATAGTAGATAAATAGTAGGTATTAGAGCGAAAACAGAGGTTGGCAAGCGAGGCAATGCGAAAAAGTAGGGACATGCCTGCGAGGCGAGGCGAAGCGAGGAAGGCAAGGTGATAAAAGCGTGCGACTTAGAGATAAGGAATGGATGGATATTATTCTTTAAGGGTTGGTTTTAAGAAAATTCTGTAAATATGGAAGTGTAAGCAAGTCAATTTTTTAAGGCCAGCAGGCTGAAAAATAAACGTTTATCTATCTACACTTGCCAACTCCTGTTGGCAAGTTGGATTGGAGACTGCCAACTCCTGTTGACAGTCGTCGGCGTGGTTGATCAGCCCACACTGATGGTGTGGAGATGGACGTCCACAAAATTGACGCCAAGCTCTCCTCTTTTTATAATTTCGTCCCATTCAAAGAAATCCCTAGGTACTACCTGATGAGGCGACCCAGAAAAGAATTCCTTTCGATGATCCGAAGATTATAATTCAGGAGAGCTGTATGGCAGTCAATATATTTCCGTACGTTTAAAAATTGTTCGCTCTGAAAAGAGCGGATTGTGATAGGTAGAGCCAATGATGATTCCAAGTTCCAAGTTAAGTAGATTTATTTGAGAAATTCTTCCTAGGCTGAAGTCAGAGAGGTTCTGAGGCGATGATGCTTCCTCGAGCTGGTCGAGGGGCGTACTGATCTTTGGTGTTTTTTTTTTTTTTTTTTTTGAAAGGGTCGAGGAGGGGCAATCTTCAAAATACACCCACTGAAGGGTAGTTTCGGATTCGCAATGTGCGCCTACCGACTAAAACCCCTCCTCGCTGGTTACCAACCTTGAGGTTATAAACCAAAGATGAGAAGAGTGGAGAATGGTGGTCCAAGACAATTGAACAGCAAGGACTCTCGCGCTAGAAGCGAAACATGGAGGAAGAAAAGATGGTTAAGATTGCGACGAGACGAGAAGACACGGCCTTCTGAACCGGTTGGAAGTTTTACTCGCGTAATTTGCGAGTGAGTTGATGCTGGGGTTCGGGTGACTTTGCACTGAAAGACGAAGGTTTGCGGCATATGCTTGAGCAGCTAATAAGATGGAAGGAAGTTTGGATTCTGCAAGGATTTGTGTGTTGCGGATGTACCAGGGAATATTTAATGAAGAGCGTAAGGGGCGCATATAAGTCCCTTGGAGCTTAGACAGGCGGTTTGGGGATGGAGATCTCCAGATAGGAATCGCGTAAGTACAAATGCTTCTAATTATTGCGTTAAAGGCACGGGCTTTGGTGGCCTGGGATACAGTATGATTATTAAAGATAGGTTTGAGCGCTGTAAAAGCTCCAAAGCCTTTATTGCGGGTAGCGGTTATTTGTTTGGACCAGGTGAGTCTCTTGTCGAAAATGACGCCTAGGTATTTTGCAGAATTCCGTATTGAGCTGTGAGAACTTTATCGTCCACAGGAATGTCATAAAAGTGGACGTTGAAGAGAGAGGGAGAGAGTTTTGAGCCTTGAGGGACACCGAAAGTGATAGGTTGAGATTCAGATAAGGATTTTCCAACGCGAGCTCTAATACTTCTGTTGGACAGGTAGGATTTAATCAATCCGATAAGGTAGTGAGGAAATTTCAAATAAATGAGTTTGAAGATAAGACCGTCCTGCCAAACTCTGTCAAAAGCTTGCTTACAGTCCAGAAGAAGCATTGACGTGTGGCTTCCTTTGTTGAGATTGTCGGCAATGTATTCAGAAACACGAAGAAGTTGATGTGCTGTTCCATGACGTTTGCGGAACCCGTGCTGGAAGTCAGGTAGGATATTGTTTCGTGAAACAAAGTCGTCGAAACGAGTGAGTATGATGCTTTCAGCTACTTTGCTAAGAGAACAGAGTAGGCTGATGGGCCGAAAGCTAGAAGCTGAGCTGAGAGGTTTGCCGGGTTTAGGAAGAAAGATCACCATGGTCTCCTTCCAGGCAGAAGCAAAGTAATGAAATCTCATCATTGCGTTAATAATTGTGCAAATAGCTACAAGATGTTTGCGAGGAAGGATTTATAGGACTCCGTTACTGATAGTGTCGATACCGGGGGCTTTTCTGTTCCGGAGGGAGCGGATTGTGTCGATGATTTCTTTGGGAGAGGAAGGAAGGAAGACTTTGTCTGTCACAGTGACGTCTTGTGCAATCTTTGAGATGTGGTCGTGAAAGGACGTGAATTTGTCCAGGCTAGGGAAGGGGGAACATTGATTTTTGAAGGAGTCTGCAAAAATATTCGCTTTGTCCTCATCAAGGGAGAAGGTTTGGTCGTCTTTTACAAGAGATGGGAGGTGATATTTCCGGTTACGAAGAGATTTGATTACTTTCCAGCACCTTTTAGGATTTTGTTCAGCTTCAGGAATGTAGGCGTCGAAAGATGAATTGTTGGTGGTCTGAAGAGCGGATGTTGGTTCTTTTTGTAGGGCGTTCAAACGGTGACGATTTTTGGGGTTTCGGACAGTTTTCCAGAGTTTTCTGTTTTGATTTTTCTTTAAGACAAGATGACGGATAGCAGAAGAAAGTTTGAGATTGGGTGGAGGAACGATGTTGGTGCTGGTAGCTAGTTTGACAGAGTTTTGGATGTCTTTTGTCAGGGCTTCGACTGCTGCGTCAATTTCCGCAGTTGATTGGATCCGGAGGGATTTGAAGGGGGAAGTTTCAAGAATGTATTTAAGGTGGAGATAGTCAATTTTAGACTCTTTGGGCGGTGAGAGCTCAGGGTTACCTGTCAACTCCAGGAATACAGGGTTGTAGTTGGAGCTCAGTTTCGGGAGAGACCAGGCATCTTTGCTGATTACTATATTTTTAGTTGGGAAGACATCAAGAATGTCAGGTTATTGTTTTGAAGAACTAGGGAAGTGGGTGGGTACAGGGGGTGCTTCAATGGTTAAGTTGTTACTTCACAGAGGGATGAATCAGTGCTGAAGGGTTTGTGTTGGAGGGAGTTATGAACAAGAATTGCCACACCTCCACCTTTTGAAGATGTGCGGTCTTTCCTATATACCGAGAAATTTGAAAAGTAGAATTTATTTTCCGGTTTTAGGTGGGTCTCGGTTAAGCAGGCAACGTCAATGGCATTTTCCTCAAGAAACAGAGTTAGTTCAAGTCTTTTGGAGGCAGAAATACTGTAAGCGTTCCAGGCGAGTAGTGTGAGTTTGTTCTTATGCGTGTCCAGTGGTTGAGAGTTGGAAGGCAGTTGCGAAGACGGAGAGGAATTCACGAAAAAGCTGTTGGAGTTGCGGATTTTGTAACGGGTCCGGGATGGGTAACGTGTAGGATTGGTTTTGGGTTTGAATTTTCGGTTGTGAGCCGAAAGAAACAGTGCTGGCGTAGGAACGCTGAGGTTTAGCAAGGTTGGAGGTGTTTTGTGGCCTGGGTGGGTTTGAGGGGCCCACAGTACGTTGATTAGGCGGTTTGGAAAAATTAGCAGACCTTGAGATAGGTTGTGCTTATGTTGTTGGACGTTGTTGTTTACGTTGAGATTTGGACTCTGGCTTTACGGGAACCTTAGGGCAACCACAAAAAGTGGCACGGTGTGCTCCTTTATAATTGAAGCAGGAAGGGGTAGTGTCCTTCTGATTTTTGAGAGTGCAGGAGGTGGTGGCATGGCTACGAGCACAGAAGGCACAAGACCAGGGCTCGTGGCAGTAATTTGCCATGTGAAAGAATTTAAGGCATCGCAGACTCTGGGGAATCATGGACGTTAAAAATAGACTTTGCTGTAGGAGCAGTTGGGTCAAGGTGCACCGCGACTAGGGGCCATATCCTGTCGCCTTTTTTCATTCGACGAATGCTCTTGATGGAAGGGATTTTCATTTGAAGTTCATTAAAAATGGCTTCGTCGGAAAGGGATTCGTTGACACCCCTGATAACTACGATGAGGTCCCTGTCCTGAGGGAGTTGATTAGTGGTGATCTTTGGTGGTCGAGACAGGAGCATTTATGGGAGGGCGCGCAAGCTCCTCCCACTCCGCGCGGAAGCTGAGTAGAGGGGAGCCTCGTCGCTGAGTCCCCCTCTACTCGGTGGCGGTCCAATCAGGGACCTCCTGGATGAGGATTGGTGCGTTGCTCCTACAAGGCCCCTGATTGGCTTAATATTGTGTGCGCGCGACAGAATTAAGATTATACGTTTTCTCATCTCTCTCTTGACTCAGCATTACATATTTGTTAAAATTAAACTATTATTTGATATTCAATAAGTATAACTATTTATATTGGAATTTAATTTATTATAATATCGTAGCTGTTCGTATATATTATATATATAGTTTATATGTAGACTAATACATATAATCTATATATTATATATAGTACAAATTGATAATATTATAATATAATTAATATTATTAACATTATTATTGTTTATTAATGTTAGTTTAGTTCTAAAGACTAACTATTACATTTATTAATAGATAGAATTATTTATTAATTTTATTCTAATATCGTCGTTATACATATACTATATATATAGGTTATATGTAGACTAATACATACAATCTATATACTGTATATAATATAAGTTAATATTATTATAATATAATTATTGTTATTAACATTGATATTATTTATTAATGTTAATTTAATTATAAATATTCAATTTTCGAATTCGTAATTTGACGCGCGAATTCCTGATTCGTGATTGGTGCGTACGACCCAATCAGAGAAATCGCCTGGTTGGGATTGGCGCGCGGCACCTGTGGTTTGGGGCGCGCGAGCCAATACGGAATGTACGGTTACATAGCTCTAAAATGAATTGTATTACTAGTATTAATGAATATTAACTCGATATTCAATAAGTATAACTATTTAATATTGAAACTAAATTTATTATAATATCGTAGGTACACATATATTGTCTATATAGTTCACATGTAGACTAATACATATAATCTATGAATTATATATGGTACAAATTGATAATAATATAATATAATTATTATTAACATTAATAATGTTTATTAATGTTAATTTATTTCTAAATCACACATACCATACCCATTAATAGATATAATTATTTATTAATTTTATTATAATATCGTTATTAGCAACAAATACTGGGATTAATGAATAAACAAATAAACTAAAAAATTAGGTTTGAAAAATGAACATTTTTTTTATTGATTTTTTTTATAATAAAATAAAAAAATATGAAATATAAAATTGGAAAATTTGTATTCAACAAATTAACATTAAATATTCGTGAATATGAAACGACTATACTGAATTTAAAATAAATTTACATTAAGAGAACCCTGAAAGAATCAAGTACAACTTGAACGTATGTTACAATTCAAAGATCAGAGAGCAAAAGGTCCCGACACTTGTTCCTGCTCTGGTTTTATTTAATCGACCACTCTTTATCCCTTCCAAACTTCCTCCTTTCTATTTCTTTCTCTCTCATTCATTTTTTATTTCGTCATACTAATTCGCGCACCTTAGCACGTCTCAAATCTCGCGACTTTGTCTCGCAGCCTACCGGCCACGGCCAGACAGCAAGTACCTAAAACATGCACGTATAATGCATGAGAGTGGGAGTATGAGTTTTTGAGATGAATTGAGGTGCGCTGGCTAGCTTATGAGTGAATTTGTGTGTGTGTGTGTTATGCGTGTAGCATGCGATACTTGTGCGTCTAACCGTGCACGTGAAAATTCTTCTACCTCCTTAAAAATGAAAAATCTCTTTGATTTTCCGAGGTAGAAACAAGGCCTCAGGTTACCCTGAACACATAACTACGGCTTCTAGGCCACGGATTTTTCTTTACCTTGCACTAAGAAACAAAGCACGCCGCCTATTTCTTTTTCGCTTTCCAATACATTATTATTTCAGGCAACAACAATTCCATTTAACAATATATAAATATTCAACTTTGAATATTCCAAATATGGATCGACTATTTGCTCTCTAATTTTTGATCACATTTTTATTTCATCAATAGTTTGACATTACTATAAATCTCTTATCGTTTATTGACATACAAAATTATTGTAATTATTTTCTAACATAATCAACTTAACAACTATTGCGTCGTTTTTCATCATATTAGTGCACGCGTCGACAACAGGTCCAAAAACTTTCCCATGATTATACATGACAAATATATGTTGCGTGAGAAAGATCTAACTACTCAAAATACTTTTATTTCAAAGTTCGTAGAACTGCGAGGAATGCTAAGAAACAAACGATAACCGACCAGATATGAATTGAGTATGCATGATTTTACTCGATATTATATTACAATGTTGTTTGTGCTTTTAATTCCTTTGAAAAAATGTATAGACCCGGAATCGACACGAATGACTATTACAAACTTTATTTGGACTTTATTTAAGATAAAATATGAAGACATTTCTGGCGTATACGTGATTCTTAATTAAACTAACGTATTACGAACAACTTATTGTAATTAATCAAAAAGTAACGTATTTTATATCAACCCTAACTTGCCCGTCTTTTCCCGGAAAAACTTGGGTTATTATACCTTTCCTCCAGCAATTTCGTGGTATATTTAAATCTACTATCAGTACAGCGTCATTTACTTGCAAAGGTATTTCTGTTTCCATCCACTTTTTGCGAGGAATTAATGTTGGCAAATATTCGCGAATCCAACCTCTCCAAAAACAATCAGCATACTTTTGTGCTAACTTGTACTATTTCTGAGGGCTTATATGCATTGCTTCGTACCTTCCCAATTGAATTTCTCCCGACGAGGTGCCTATTAAGAAATGATTCGGCGTTAAAGCTTCTTGATCGCGAGGGTCTAATGATACGTGTGTGAGTGGCCTTGAGTTTACGGAATGTTCAATTTCAGTAAAAAGTGTGTACAGCACTTCTTCGCTTGGAGCTTGTTCACAAAGTGTCGCACTTAGAGCAACTTTTACTGATCGAATTAATCTTTCCCATACGCCTCCCATATGTGGTGCGTCAGGCGGATTGAAACGCCAATCTATTCCCTTTTTTGATCCGAAATCATTTAATGCTTCATTATCTATATTTTTGATCGCTTCTTTTAGTTTTCTGCAGGGTCCTTGAAAATTTGTTCTGTTGTTGATGTACATGCATAAAGGTACCCCCCTGCGAGCAGCCAGCCTTTGAATCGACATTATCGCCGAACTCGCGGTCAAACTATGCGCAAGCTCCAAGTGAATTGCTCTTGTCGTGAGACACGTAAACAAAACTCCCCAACGTTTTTCTCTTCGACGACCGATTTTTACATGCATAGGCCTGAAATAGTCTATACCACAGTGACTGAAGGGTCTCTGCCGCATTGCTATGCGTCCGGCAGGTAAATCGGCCATTAAAGGATCTCGCGGTTTACCTCTACGCAAACGACAAACTAAACATTTATTTGCAAGCGAACGCAACGTGCTTCTAAGACCAATGATATAGTAATTTTGCCTCAATTCGTTTAAAACCCTTTCATTACTGCCGTGATAAAATCGCCTATGATATTCAGCTATAAGTTGTTTCGTAGCAAAATGTTTACTATCAAGAATTATCGGTTGATTGTTGAAGTTTTCATCTTTAGCCAAAGTCGCGCGTCCATTTGCTCTTAAAATGTGTTTCTTATCTAAAAACGGTCGTAAATTTATAAGTTTACTCGATTTTCCGATCTCTTGTTTGGTCGACAATTCTTTTATTTCTTTTTCGAAACAATCAGCTTGGATTACACGAAACCAATATTCTTTACTCAATAAGATATGCTGCACAGGTGGACTTGAATCAAAAATACCTCTCCACTTATTTATTACGGCTCGCACACGCCTAGCACTTACTAACAAACCTCGCCATCCAATTAATCTAGTGAAAATCGAAAAATCTGTTTCTTTCGCGAAAATAGCATAAACATAAGCTCTTCTCAATTCTAAATTATCGATGTTATTCTTCTCTTCATTACTCAGAAACTTTTCTTTAGGCCATTCCGATTCGGGATGAAATAAGAAATTTGGACCGTTAAACTAACTCGAATCGACTTGCAAAGCCTTGTTCGAAAAGCGAGTCGCGTCATTCGCGGGGTTTTGAGCTGAAGGCATCCAACGCCACTCAGAACTGTGCGCAAGCTCTCCTATTTCTCCAAAACGGTTTGCAACATACACGTGGCGCGTACGCGGTTCGGATTTTATCCAACGAAGAACTGTGCTAGAGTCCGACCACAGAAAACGCTGATGAATTTCAATTTCAACCTCTTTTTCCATGCTTTTAGCCAAACGTGCACCGAGTAGTGCAGCTTGCAATTCGAGACGTGGAGTTGATAACGGCTTTAGACTCGCGACTCTACTCTTAGCCATAATTAATGAAATACTGATTTGACCATCTGCGTATTCTATGCGTATGTAAGCAGCCGTCGCGTAAACTGTTAAGGCGCTTCGTCGAGCTTGGTTTTTAGCCCATGTATTCGTTTTGACATTATTCCCGTTAAACGGATGAATTGTTCAATGTAAGATTTGAACCACATAATCTGAAGGGTATAGTGCCTAAAATTAATGGCTCCTTTTTAAAAAAATGGTCTTGTTTTTGTGTTTTTTTAATTAATCGAAAATATGATTTATTTCTGCGCCTGTAAACGAGCAATCCGCCACCAGGAAAGTACCCTCGTTGAACCGAAAACAGGCGCTGCGATTTTTCTTGGAATTTAGACTAATTCACCGTGACGGTATCCGAGCATGCTGAACCCAGGGGGTCGCTCGTAAATCTTCCGCTCTTTCCATTGTTGCATCCTGAGACGACTCCAGCCGCTTGAACGAAATTGATAATTATTAAAATATGCATAAATTGAATTGTTATATGCTGCATTAGGTTCATTACAAAATTACGAGACGATTAAAAAAAGATAGAAAAAAATCGGTTCACCCGTTCAATTTCTGTTGGGAGTTTTGGTAATGTTGCATTTTATTCGAGATTACCTTCAATATTGAGAATATTTACCAATCTTCCAAATCTTCTTTTCATGTTTTGTTTCAAATTATATCATCTTCAAATTTTATCAGCTAATTAAAATGTCATCGATTTGTCTTTTGCGCAATTTTCGATATTTTCACAGTATTCATTGTCGGTGGGTGATTTACTTTGGTCTTTATCGAAAAAAAACAGAGTCAAGGATGATTAATCAATCCATTGAATGTTCAATTCGATTCATCGATTCTAATTGTTATAAACAAGTGATATTAACAAAATGTAAACATATCGCAAATTTTGCTTCAAAGTATCTTCGTAACTTGAAATTGCTTCATTTTATCAACTCGATCATGTTTGATCATGAAAATTTGTTGTATGGTATAATTTGTTCGTTGTATAAACAAATTATGTGAATAAATGCATAGTTGAGGCGTTCATTGGCAGAAAGTAATCGTTTTTCTTTTTTGGTAACTTTAAATTATATGAGTGGTAATATATTATTATTAAGATTGGTCATTCCATATTATTTGTTTATTTTCTAAACAAATTTTATAAACAAATGCATAGTTTGGTAATTTGTGGACAGAAAGTAATACTTTTTTCCAATCATCATCAAGTTACACAAGTGGTGATGTTTATTGACGAAGACTTGTCAATCGATATTATTGGTTTTTGTAATAAACAAATTTTATGAGGAAATGCATCTTTTGACCATTTAGAGATAGAAAGTGTTCGTTTTTCTTTCTACACGTCTTCAAATTACATAAGTGGTGATATGACGTGACAAAGAATTGTCAATCGATATCACTTTTTTTTTTAATCTTATAAACAAATGCATAGTTTGGTCGTTTACAGGCGGAAAGTAATAGTTTTTTTTTAATCATCTTCATGTTACGCAAGTGGTGATGTTTTTTGACGGAGAATTCTCGGTCGATATCATTTGTTTTTGTTTCCAATCAATCCTATCAATAAATGCATCTTTTGACCATTTATAAATAGAAAGTGATCGTTTTTCTTTCTACTCGTCTGCAACTTACATAAGTGGTGATATGTATAGTGACAAGGAATTGCCAATCAATATTACGTTTTTTTTATACAAATATTATAAACAAATGCATAGTTTGGTCGTTTATAGGCAGAAAGTAATAGTTTTTTTAAAATCATCTTCACATTACGCAAGTGGTGATGTTTTTTGATGGAGAATTCTCCATCGATATCATTTGTTTTTGTTTCCAATCAATTCTATCAATAAATGCATCTTTTGATCATTTATAAATAGAAAGTAATCGTTTTTATATCTACTCGTCTTCAAATTAAATAAGTGGCGATACTCAGTCACAAGTAATTGTCGATCCATATAACTTTTTTTTAATAAAAAAATTTTATAAATAAATGCATCATTTGGGCATTCTAGATAGAAAGTGACCGTTTTTCTCTGTACTCGGCTTGAAATCACATGAGTGCTGATATCCCTCCACGAAAGGACTTATAGAACCATATAGAAAAAAAAGTCTATGTGGAAAAAGTCGGTTATTGTCACAAAAAACTGCTACGAGATGCGTATAGAACCTGCATTTCTATATGGATTTATATGGAATTACCTAAAGCCGCCGAGGGTATTTCTATATGTTTCTGGTGGTATTTCCACTTAGCTTTGGAGAATGCCTATTTGGCCCCTGGGTCTATATGGATCTATACGCCATTAACATTAGTAGCTGAGGTGGTTTCTACGGGTTTCTGCAGGTATTTTCACTCGATTTGAGGAAATGCCTTGTTGGTCCTCATAGACCCTATGGTCTATATGGATCCATACGGAATTACCATTAGTAGCTTCAGGTGGTTTCTATGGGTTTCTGGTGGTATTTTCACTTAGTTTTGGAGATTGCCTTATTGGCCCTTATAGACCCCTGGGTGTATATGGATCTATACGGAATTGTTAACAGCCACTGAGCTGGTTCCTATGAGTTTCTGGTGGTATTCTTACTTGATTTGAGGCAATGCATTATTGGTCCCCATAGTTCCTAGGGTCTATATGGGTCTTCACGGAATTACCATTAGTAGCTGATGTGGTTTTTTATGGGTTTGTGGTGGTATTTTCACTTTGTTTTCGGGAGTGCCTTATTGGTCCTTATAGACCCCTGGGTTTATATGGATCTATACGGAATTACTAACAGCTGCTGAGCTGGTTTCTATGAGTTTCTGGTGGTATTTTTACTTGATTCGAAGGAATAGCTTATTGGTCCTCATAGACCCTGGGGTCTATATTAATCTATACGGAATTACCATAGGTAGCTGAGCTGGTTTCTATTGGCCCTTATAGACCGGAATATACATATAGAACCTGTTAGAATTACTGTTTGGAATTTCATATAGAATACATTTTTGTAAATTTGTATAGAGGTCGGGACATAGCGAGATGTCTTGAAAATCCTGTAAGAAATCTCCATATAGAAACAAGTAGAATTTCTGTTTAGAATTCCATATAGATTACGTATAAGTAGAATCCATATAGATCCGTATAGAGGTCGGGACATAGCGAGATATCTTAAAAATCCTGTAAGAAATCTTCATACAGAAACTAGTTGGATTTCTGTTTGGAATTCCATATAGATTACATATTGGTAACATCCATATAGATCCATATAAAGGTCGAGACATAACGAGATGTCTTAAAAATCCTGTAAGAAATCTCCATATAGAAACTAGTAGAATTTCTGTTTGGTATTCCATATAGATCCGTATAGAGGTCGGGACATAGCGAGATGTCTTAAAAATCCTGTCAGAAATCTCCATATAGAAACTAGTAGAATCTCTATTTGGAATTCCATATAAATTACATATTGGTCTCATCCATATAGATCCGTATAGAGGTCGGGAAATAGCGCGATGTCTGAACAATCATATTTGGAACATCCGTATAAATACTTACAGAAACAGGGGTTCTTTTTGGAATTACATATAGAAACCATTTCAAGTTCTGTTTGGAATTCCGTATATAATACAATATTTCAACATCCATATAGATCCGTAAAGATTTTCTATGTGGCTAAATCTCCCTAAGTGGCACTACCATTTGAAACCACCAGAAACTTATAGAAGCTCATAGAAATTTTATATGGATCTATAGGATATTTGAAGGAGGTATTTGCTGAATATTTGAATTACACGAAAAATCATCTGAAATCAGTGAGTGTACTCATTGAATAATAATTAAAGCAATTATAGCACAAAATTATATGGATTGACAATTGCTTGTAACAGAATATCACCACTTATGTAATTTGAAGAGGAGTAGAAAGAAAAACGATTACTTTCTATTTATAAATGGTCAAAAGATGCATTTAATGATAGAATTTATTCCAAACAAAAACAAATAATAATAAAAACATCACCACTTGCGTAACGTGAAGATGATTAAAAAAAACTATTACTTTCTGCCTATAAACGACCAAACTATGCATTTGTTTATGAAATTTGTTTAAAAAAAAAGTAATATCGATTGGCAATTCCTTGTCACTACATATTACCACTTATGTAAGTTGCAGACGAGTAGAAAGAAAAACGATCACTTTCTATTTATAAATGGTCAAAAGATGCATTTATTGATAGGATTGATTGGAAACAAAAACAAATGATATCAACCGAGAATTCTCCGTAAAAAAAAACATCAACTTAACAACTATTGCGTCGTTTTTCATCATATTAGTGCACGCGTCGACAACAGGTCCAAAAACTTTCCCATGATTATACATGACAAATATATGTTGCGTGAGAAAGATCTAACTACTCAAAATACTTTTATTTCAAAGTTCGTAGAACTGCGAGGAATGCTAAGAAACAAACGATAACCGACTGTTACGAGCGAATCTCCATTCTTCTTTTTCTTTATAATTAATGAAGCTCGAAATATTCTTTCAAGCTACATTGATTCAAAACTCTATATGAGTTTCAAGGGACTCTCTGCTCGCTCGTAACCTGAGATCTACTGTCAGCATGCTTACGCAGCATTCCAAGCTCCCGGGGACTGACAGCGAGCCAACTTGCGAATGAGGAGAGTAATGACCTCAGAAAATAATTTTAATCAAGGATTAAAATTATTCTCTGATGAAAACATGCTTTTTATTTTACTTTATTTTTTTCACAGGTATTTGAATTTTGTTTCCTCTTCCCCAAACCACTCAATAACATTAGGGTGGATTGCGGAAGGGAATTGTATGAGTGTACGGAATGATTAGTATGCACCTGGGCCTAGGTGAATAAGAAAATTAAACACTGTACCTAGAATATAAGATTGAAGGATAAAAATAATAATCATAACAATATAGAATTAAGGGAAAGGAAAATTAATTCTAAGGCATCAGCCTCGAGGACCTAAATTAAAAACATATAAGAGAATCTGAAAAGAACGAGTATAGTTGCACTCGCTATGCGGTCACACACACATACGCGCAAGGTGCCCATTCCATCTTTATCTCTCCAACGTTCTGAACATCGCCGTCGCGTTCTTTGCATGTAGCTACACTGACGCGACGATCTCAAGCCTCCGCACTCTACACACTGTCCTCTCTCTCTCTCTCCACGTCATTCTTCCATAAGTCCGTCTCGCTTTCGCCTTTACATACTTCCCACCGTAGCCGGACAGTACGAACACGTGGAAAATACCAAAACAACGCCACGTGCTCACTCAGCAGAAACTTGTAACACCAAAATGCTCGTTCATTATCTTTGATAAAAGGGTTGGAATTAATATACACTTATATTCAAGTTGAAAATTCCAACCTGCATCAATTTCGATGCAAATTGAAATCAAAATTTCTTTCAGAAATATAAAGAAAGACTTGAATGCACCTCACTTCTGTAAGGTGCTGACGAGGTTCCTGTCTCGCAGGTGCAAAATTTCAAACGGAAGCATTTTGCAATGCAATTCTTGCGCACTTGGAAATCAAGCTACTTGGTTAGTCAAATATGCAAACGCTGCTTTGGCTCTCACGGTGTATCCCTTCCTTCCTAATCCAAATTTCGCAACTCCGCAAAAATCCCTACCTGAATCACCTCAATTATAAACCGTCGAACAGAAGTCAAAAATCGCAGTCTCCTGAGCAACCTGGCACGGGCCAGAACTACTCAGATTTTTGTCCGTCCGACGTTGGGGCCAAGAACCAAACAAAGTTTTAATCGGTAAAAACTTAGTCCGTAAGACGCAACCACGTCCTATCCTTGGCACCGGAATTCTAACTTTTGACCACGTAACGGGAGTGAGCCGCCGGAATCGATGGGTTTTTGATTATTAAAATTGGGTTCGCGTTCCGGACGAAAAAATTCGAAAATCTCTATCCAACGGGAGGTAGGACCTTAACGGGAGCGGTCAGTTATTTTCGCGTCCTATTCGACCTACTCAAAAACAAAATTTGAGTTTAGTCTAGAAGAAGTTCGCCCCTTTTCGAATCTCAAAACGAAAAGGAGCAATTTTCTCGGAAGGCTTCAATTCACTTTTACGAGAAGTAGATATAATTTCTACCTCCCGTAAAAGCGAATTCACGGAAGGTGACAGGTGTTTGCGCGTGTTTGTGTGTGTCGCGAATACCCTAAGAGACTAGAGTGGGTTGATAGACCCACGGAAATAGAAGGTTTTCGCCCGCTCTATTATAAGAGAAGAAAATTAGGAAGTCACTTCTGGACTTAGTTTTCCTTTTTCTATTCGACGAGCGGTAGTTTTAAGTACGACGTATTGGTGAGCTGTATCATTCCTTTTTGCTGTCATATATTTTTTTTCTCTTCTTTTCCTCTACCTGTCGACACATTCTACCCATTGTAGAATGTGCCCTATTATTCGAATCTTGCTCTTATTATAGAATGTGCCCTATTTCTTTGCTCTTGAATAAACCTTATTATTGTTATCACAAATTGGAGACACAACTCATTTCTAATTCGACAAACCTGAAAACCCCCAATTTCTCATGGCAATACTAAATTTCCGGGACAACAACTCTCAGTCCGAGAGTAGGGGTAAAACCCACATAAAAATAAAAATAGGAAAGTCGAGTCTCTCGCCCTTCCTTCAGTTTTGGGGAAGCCTCCCCCCAGCGTATCGATACTAGGCAGCCTTTATTTACGGGTCCTTTGTTTTCAATGGATTTAAAAATAAAATTTATTTAGTTCGTACGTGACAAACTGATGGTGGCAGCGGTGGGGCCTACCCCTGCTGTTGTCCACCCCGGCTTTTGCTACTAGTAACTTTGTTACTAGGCAGCTATAACCTCCCTTCAACTCTAAATTCAAACTTATAATCATAACTTCAATAATTACATTTTTAAAATCAGCTATAATTTTTGTATTTTATGTGTGTCTCATCATTTCCAATGTCACAATGCTAATAATCGAATTAACTTATGAAAATGAGTACTTCCAAGTTAAATCAAAAACCCATGGGCATTACCTTGCCGGGGACCCAGCATTAACTTGCTCAGGTATTTTTAACTTGGCAGTTTTTCCTCTTTTTTCGGAAATACTGGAACTCGTTTCAAAGGTTCTTTTTGATTATTTGCTCAATCGGGAATGACGTTTCTCAAGTTACACACAAGAATAAGGCTTGAACCTTGTACTCACGCCTTAATTTGCTAGAGTGCTACCAAATCAAACCAAAAACACATGGGCATTAACTTGCCGGGGACTCATGGGCATTAACTTGCCGGGTATTTTTTTGATTTGGCCGTATACCGGATTTTGGTTCCAGAACTATTCTCGTGTGGACTATTACCAGCATCAATAAATACATTTTTGTATAATTTTTGTATTCCATGTGTGACTCATCATTTCCAATGCCACAGTGCTAATGATCGAATCAACTTTTGAAAATGAGTACTTCCAAGTTAAATCAAAAACCCATGGGC
>CAKNXH010058506.1:5221-37181 GCA_932178445.1 Andricus quercusramuli | reverse complement strand
TATACAGGATTTTGGTTCCAGAACTATTCTCGTGTGGACTATTACCAATCATGGTAAGGTAGGAAAATGCCTAATCTTCCAGGTAGCAGTGATGCTAAAAATAAGCCAAAGCACCGCGCAGGGATAAAATTACGAACGAAAGATTCTGTCGCGATAAAAAGTGAAATCCGTGAACCCGAAACCGAGCCAATCGTTTTTGTAACCCCTATGGTCTCACAGGAAATACTTGAGCTCCAGGAAATCGAAACCCAAAAGTTCAATAGCCACGACGAATTTTCGTCCTTCTTTGAAAAATTATTGAACCAGGCAGACGGCCGGATCAAGCTTTCAAAGCAAACCCAGTCAGGAAGCCACTAAGAATTCAGCGGAATTCTGCCTTTTTCACTCCCTTCTCTTACTTGTATTATTTTTTTATTTTTATTTTTTCTTCAAATTTTTATGATAACACATAATAGAAACATGTTATCCAACCGTGGCTAACTTTCTTAAGGGGGAATGGTACCGTAAAGTCTGAACTGAAAATAATTTTCTATTCCGACTCGGTAAGCTTTCAGCTCCATGAGTGTATGTGTAGACTTAAGGCTCCGTTGCTCATGTCGAAGATTTAAGCGCACCATTACCTCCTTCACGAATGAGAAATACCAGAAAAGCCGTACCGAAATAATTTTTGACCTTAATCCGGATTTAATCAGAATGGGAAAGTGGTACCGTAAAGTCTGAATTGAAAATAATTTCTATTCCGACTCGGTAAGCCTACAGCTCCATGAGTGTATGTGCAGACTTAAGGCTCCGTTGCTCACGTCGAAGAGTAGGCGCACCACTATTCCCTTTACTGACAACCTCATGAATGAGTATAGGGTCCAGGTTAAGGTTATTTAATTGCGGCTCGGATTTTCCGAATTTTCCGACTTTGTGACTTAGAACATGGAAGCTCCAGTTGGGTAATTTAGCGTCGCCAATACTTATTGAGTTAGGATATGTTATCGGACTGTGGTTCACTTTCTAGAGGGGGAATGGTACCGTAAAGTCTGAACTGAAAATAATTTTCTATTCCGACTCGGTAAGCTTTCAGCTCCATGAGTGTATGTGTAGACTTAAGGCTCCGTTGCTCATGTCGAAGATTTAGGCGCACCATTACCTCCTTCACGGCTGAGAAATACCAGAAAGGCCGTACCGAAATCATTTTTGACCTTAATCCGGATTTGATCAGGATGGGAAAGTGGTACCGTAAAGTCTGAATTGAAAATCATTTCTATTTCGACTCGGTAAGCCTCCAGCTCCGTGAGTGTATGTGCAAACTTAAGGCTCCGTTGCTCACGTCGAAGAGTAGGCGCACCACTATTCCTTTCACTGACAACCTCATGAATGAAAAGAGGGTCCAGGTTAAGGTTACTTAATTCCGGCTCGGATTTTTCCGAATTTTCCGAATCCGTGATTTAGGACGAGAGAGCCCCAGTTAACAGTCCATCTCGATCATTGGCCCCACATGAGTCGCGATTAAAATCCTGAAATTCATACGAAGTACCTCATGAATCCTCCCGAAAGAGGAGAGTCCTCCCCACTACCTCACAAGAGAGGGAAGAGGGCTAGGAGAAAACGCCAGTACGCCGCTGAATCTCGCAAATCGGTCATATACCGTAATCTCGTCTTTCCCGAAAAGAAGGTAGTTCCCATATGCGTTGTTCGACCAACTGTTCGACCTGCAACCATCGCGCCTGAAGTTGCTCCAGCGAACCCAAACGCACCTATCCTAGTGATTAACCTGGAACTAGAGGAAGCCCTTCAGCAAAGGAGACGCGCCTTCTTGGAGTAAACTCATCCTAATCTCGGGGTTGAAAATCGTCGACAAGAAGTCACCGCATCTTTTGCGGGATTCGAAAACGGTGACCTCTCAGACGATGATACAATTACCCTAGACCTGGAAATCGAAATCCTAGATTAAAGGCCAGATACCATTCTCAAGAATTTAGGGAGAAAAATAAAATTCCGGTGTGGCTTCGGCACCAATTTCTGTATATTTAGCGGAGGGTTGTTTCGATTACAGGTCCATTCAACCAACCTACTTCGAAAATTAATATTCAATAAAAATTCCGGTGTGGTGAACCTACGTTACTCTTTCCTGCGAAGAAGGGGAACGGATGAATAAATGCCACCTTTTGTGACCGAATTCGCGCCCCCTGTTAAAGGGCAACTGCCCACTTCAGTCGAAATACACAACGACGATTTTCAAGACGGGTTTGCCGAATTAGTCTTCGACTGGAACACCAACAATAATTTCATCTACAGGGATAGTCTTAGCGTCCCCTACCGATCTATCCCCGAGCACGAGGTTACTATCGGAAATAGGACACTACGGGTCGTTGGAAAACTGGGATTAGAAATAAGGGAAGCAGATTTCCACTTCTACATTATCTCCAACCCAGAATAAATCGGGCTAAACCAGATAGTAGGGATAGCAGGAGTACAGTTGATCGAAAACTTGTCTATATTGCATGGATTTCCCATGCATTAATCCAAAGAAACAGCCTCAAAACAGGATCGTTGTCCCCTTGCGTGTGCGAAGCTAACCCTCCCTCCCTGCCTATCGCACTTAGCCAGTGTGAGTCTCGACCAACACCCCCACAGAATAGCTGCATTAGGAATCAGTAAAGGTCACCGGTACTAACTACGCCGTGAAAACTGCTTAGCCACATCTACGAGAAGATCCCATTACCGAAAATGACTAATCCCAATGACAATGACACGAATTCGAACAGGAGTAATTACCTCCTGGGGGTCAATTCCAATATTACGATTCCCAACCCAGCTGCGAGTCTGGACACAGCTGCAGCCATGGCCTCCGTGCTAGAATGCATGACATTGCAACAAAGCACCTATCATATTCCGCAGTTTGACGGAAAGACCCCTAAGCTTAAGGAGTTTTTGCAAGACATCGCGAATGGCGCAGTTTAAATCACCGAAGCGAATGAACCTGGGTTCATTAAGATCGTCCTCAGGAAGCTCAAGGGAATCGCCCGCGACAGCGTTAGGGACAAGCGCTTCAATAGGGTGAACGAATTAATCGCCCACATGAAAAAATGGTTTGCCCCTACAAAAAAATACCAATGGTATTTCGAAAATATAGTGAATCTCCGTATGCGTCAGAACGAAACGGTGAGGGACTATTATGACCGAGTCCAAGGCCTCCTAAGCGGTGCTCGACATGCAGTCGAAGAAAAATACACCAAGGTTTACAACCTGGGAGCCGCTGATGGAGCAAAGGAAAGTAGCATAATAATGGGACCCATAACGGACGTCGCGCTCGACGCTTTTATAAAGGGGCTCCCGGACGAGATGTCTACCTTCGTAGATACCAGAAACCCCAAGGACCTCGACGAGGCCCTAGATCATGCCCTACATATCGAAGAAAGGCAAAAACAACTGGAGAGAGCCAAGAATCGCCTCTCTGCCTATCCCATCTCCCGACCAAGGGAAGAGGCCCATGACCGACCGCGTTCACCTAGCCCCTACTCGAGGCAAATGGAGAGGAAGGACAAAAGGGAGACGCAAGATTCGACAAGAAATGGCTCGAGCGTAGATATGGATCCGATGAATTATCCACCTTCCGGTCCTGCAAAATACCCGGCCCCCTACGCTCCTTACCCACTTCAATACTCTTATCCCTATCCTCCTCCCTTCCCTCCTAACATCCCCTTCCCTTATCATTACCCTCCGCATTTTTCCGCCCCCTCATTTTCACATGGGTATCCGACAGAAAATGGAACCCGAGCCAACACTCCATGGCAGAGGTATGGAAAATCAGCGGATAGTACGACGCCTCCAAGGTCAACCTCGCCAGGACCGTCGGGAAATTTAAACTTGTAAAAGACTCCTCGCTCGGACGCGGCAGGGAGTCAGTACACTCTCCAGCACCCCCAAAAACATGTCCGCTTCCCGGAACACACCATCGGGTCCTACGAGCAGGAGCCGAAATAGAAAGCTCCCCGGTTGTCTCTCTGACAGCACCAGGATTAAGACGCTCAACATGCAGCTTCCTGGTAGATCCGGGATCCGATGTGAATTTGATAAAAATTAAAACTCTTCTCCTCGAAATAAAATACGAGCCGGACAAGGCTGTCCTCCTGACAGGGATTCATCCAGACCCTGTCGTGACGATCGGAACAACCAGGATCACCCTATTCGGTACCCCAGTCGAATTCCACATCGTGAAGAATGACTTCCCAATATCCCCCGATGGGATCATCGGAAGGCCTTACTTGCGGCAAGAACAAGCCCAAATATCCTTTAGGCACAATTCCTTGGTCACCATTTCAGATCCAATCAACCCGATCCCATTTAGACAAGGAGTCTCGATCAGCCCGGGCATCGCTCAAAGCCGAAATTAAACCCTTCGCTAGGATTCTAAGAATCAAGGCTAGGACGAGACAACCAGTCGCCATAAACGTCCTCAATCCAGAAATGAAAGAGGGATATCTACCCAGGATACACACCCCTGAGGGAGTGTATCTTGGCGAGGCGGCCGTCTCCACCCACGAAGGAGTCTGCCATGTACTTGCCATCAACACCCGGGAGAAGGACGTGGACGTAGAGGTGCCAGCCCAGGAAGTCCTGCCCTACGATTTTATCGAACCGCACGACGAAGAATCCACCAATTCCGAATCTGAATATTTGGTCAAGGACCTACGAAAGGAAATGGGTAGCTCTTACACTGACCGTGTCAAGAAAACTAAGGACAGCTTACGCATTTCAGAATTAACATCGGATGAAATAAACTACGTCCATAAATGGATAGAAGACTTCGCCGATATTTTTCACATAAACGGAGAAAGACTCTCGATTACGAATGTAGTCCAACATAGGATCCCTACCACTAACGATGAGGTCATAGCCCGAAAGCTATACCGATATCCCAACGAGGCTGCTGACCAAGTGGCCGTTCAAATAAAAAAACAATATGATAGCGGGATTATAGGACATTCCAAGTCCCCTTATAACTGTCCCCTCTGGATCGTCCCTAAGAAACTCGACGGATCCGGCGAAAGGAAATGGAGGGTAGTAATCGACTTCCGAGCTCTTAACGAGAAAGTCGTAGGGGACGCATACCCCCTGCCTAATATTACGGACATCCTCGATCATTTAGGGGAGGCCCAGTACTTTTCTGTGCTCGATCTAGCCAGTGGTTTCCATCAAGTCGGAACCCACCCCGATGACAGGGTCAAAACGGCATTTTCTACGCCTCGAGGACACTTCGAATATCTGCGGATGTCCATGGGGATCAAAAACGCCCCTGCTACGTTCCAGCGGCTGATGGAACCGAAGTGTTCGTTTACCTGGATGACATTGTGGTGCACTCCAAGGACCTAGAAGAACATGATTGGAAGATCAGAAGGTTGCTGTATCGACTCCGAGCAGCCAACCTGAAACTTCAGCCTGAAAAGTGCGAGTTCCTACAAAGGGAAGTAGCATACCTTGGCCATATTATTAGCCATGAGGGGCTGAAACCAAATCCGGCCAAAATAGAAGTAATATAAAATTTTCCTCGTCCAAGAACCGTGCGTAACATTCGGCAATTTCTTGGGCTATCAGGTTATTATCGACGGTTTATACAAGACTACGCGAAAATCGCCAAACCTCTGACCGACCTCCTTACGAAGAATGTAATATAGAAGTGGGGCACGGAACAGGATGGAAGCTTTCATAAACTTTGTGACTCTCTCTGTAGCGAGCCGATTTTGCGGTATCCTAATTTTAGAAAAACCTTCAAGCTGACCACTGTCGCCTCGAACCACGCCGTCGGCGCCATATTGACCCAAGAAGAAGAAGGACTAGACATGCCCGTTGCCTATTTTTCCAAGGCCATGAACAGCTGTCAGGAAAGGTACGCTAAGGAAGAGCAGGAATGCTTGGCCATCGCCCTATCCCTGGAACACTTCCGACCCTATTTGTACGGTCGAGAATTCATACTCGCCTGTGACCACGAGCCAGTCCACTGGATGACCTATATCAATAATCCGGGGGCCAGGCTGCTTCATTGGCGACCTAAATTCCGAAACTACCGATACAAATTCGAATACAAGCAGGGAAAGCTGAACAGGGGAGTCGAAGCATTATCGGGGAATCCTCATGAACATCCTTCTGAAAATTCAGAAAAAAACAGGGACTCGGAGGACCTGAGTGGAACCCAAGGACCTTACACATCCACTCAGTCGATCAAACCCTTTACGGATGGGACCCACTCACAAACAAACCCCCAAAGGGTACTGGTTCTGACACGAGCGGGAGCATCAAGAAGCGGCCCCGAATAAAAGAAGGATGTCCCAGGGACATCCACCAACGCTACTTGCGCCCTACCTCAGGAAAGGAAGTCGGCGGCACCAGGGAAAGCGAAACCAGCGATACGTAGGACAGCAGCATTCAAGCCTGCGAAGAGAGGGGAAACCGTCCCTTTACCGTCAATCGGCATCCCGGCCCCCCTTCCTAGAAAGCGAGGAAGGCCAAGGAAAACACCAGTTCCAGAAAGCGAATCCGATGTGTCCAATGTGCCATCAGGAGAAGCCCCATCACTCAAACTAGAAGAAAGTTCCATAGGTAAACGACTGTTGAGAAGAAGAGAAGCAAGTAAATCACCAGTCGCTGGAAGTGAATCCTCAACCGAGCCATCTTCTGAAGATGAAGACTCTGATTCCTCGGACACGCCTGTATTTCGAAAACCTCATAGCATGTTACCCGACTTGGAACTTTCAGTCGCCGTTAAAAGAGATTACGCGGCCCCAAAGAGTGCTCCCCCTGGAACTAAGAACCCGAGTCCATGGTTCCCTCCCTCACAAGATAAGTTCGTAGATGTGTACGTAGACGGTGCATGCAGCTATCATGGAGGCGAAGAACCTAAGGCTGGTATAGGAGTCTGGTTTGGCCCAAACAACCCCTTGAACGTTTCACAGCGCAGTCAAGGTCGCCAAACCAATAATGCAGCTGAGATCGAAGCAGCGACCGTGGCAGTCCAAAAGGCCCACGAAGCCGGTATCAAGAAACTCCGAATAAAAACCGACTAAAAATTTCTAGTCAGCAGCGCAACCGAATAGATCCCTAAATGGGAAGCAAATGACTGGAAAACTTATGAAAATAAGCCAGTTAAGAACCGCTCCGAATTCGAGAAAATGAAAATTGCCCTGGAACCCCTAGAAGTGATTTGGGAACACATTCCCGGACATCAAGGAATCCTCGGTAAGGAAATGGCTGATAAATTGGCCAGAGAAAGTGTCGAGGGTCCAGCAACCACCGAAGTTATTGAGTCAACCCTTCCTCCGGGATCAATCACGATTCGAGTACCCCCGATCACTGTAAGTAGTGAGGACGATGAGGACATTGACGATACACCAGGCCGTCTGCTGTCATCCTCCAAGGCAAGCTTCAAAGAGGACCTTCAGAAATCCTTTGCGCAATTCGACGCCCAGACCTCTCTGAGCTGGGATCATGAAGGAATGGATGAAAGCAACCAACTGCCGTGTACATACGTCTCTGAAGGAGAACAGGATGAAGAATTACTCAAGAAATTAGAGCTGCTCGACCCCTGCGGAGAATACGATGACGACATTTTCGCGAAAAGAGTGAAAAGTTTTTTGGAAAACTATGAGAAACAGGTTTTCCAAAGAGCTAATGAGAACTCAGAACCCGAATTAACACAACCCACTCCACCTATAGCCACGGAAACCTCTGCTAAGGAAACTCTTAGCCCCGCTAGACAAATCGAACAGTTACCCTCTTCCCCCACAAAAGATTCTGGTGTGGTGAGAAGAAGCACCGTTCGATTTAAGGATCCTCCCGAGGAAAAAGAACGCATCCCAGGGTCCCCCATCGTTGGACGAAACCAACAAATGGGAACCCTATCCTTCACCCCAGCACCTGCCATGGCGCCAGGCGCCAGATCTACACCTTTCACCAATGCCCATATGGACACAACCCTTATGGAAGAAGGAACTTCGTTCAATAGACGACCGAGGTTGAACCCACGAAAATTGCAGGCAGGAAAGACATTCGAACCCTCGCAGGGAAACCCCTCCCTAGTTTCCTCTTCCCTAATTGATGTGAACATACCGTACATCGATGATTCCCCAAATTCCGAGATACCCCTCCAAAAGCCCATTGAAGTAAGGTCAAAGTCGGGTGACTTAAGCGAAAGAGGACACAACATTCTACACCAATGGACTGAACCTCTGACGTACAGGCGGGATAATTACGCTCACTTTATTTCAGAGGATTGTGAACCAACGAATCCTATTGCGAAACTCCTTATCGCTACCGAGCGTCTTGATATTCAAGACCTATGGGAACGCAGGCCCAAGAAGGGACAGGTCTTAGTTACTTCCCACGGTCGACATGACACCTACTCTGTCACGGTAAAAAGGCGACATGTAGACGATATCGACTGGAAGGACGTAACCATAGGGCTAACCCACCTTCGTACCGCTTTAGAACGGGACAACCAAACATCTTGTCGAATGGCCAACTCCGGAGACGCCCTAGGGTCGTTGGCCCAGAACAAAATGGCAGAATTACTGTCGGCCGTTTTTCAGGATAGCGGTATCACTATCACTCTCTGTCACGGGAAGGTAGCAGTGCCTCCCCTCGAATTAAGGCCCAAAATCATAGCTGAATACCACGGTAGTTTAATTGGTGGCCACAAGGGTGTGACCAAGACATACCGTCGCATTAGGGAGAGGTACTCTTGGCCGGGTTTACGAGACCAAATTAGCGACTTTATCCGCAGTTGTCGAAGTTGTCTAGAGCAGAAGCTAGTACGAGCTAGGACTCGAGAACCTATGCTCATAACCGACACCCCAGCCGAGCCCTTCGAAAAAGTGTCGCTTGACACGGTGGGAAAATTGCCCACTACACCGAACGGGAACCGTCATATCCTGACAATGCAGGACAACTTCAGTAAATATTGCATAGCTGTCCCCATACCTAACCTCAGGACAACCACCATAGCTCATGTAGTGGCCACTTCCCTGTTCTCTCAGTATGGTGCCCCTCGAAGCATCCTGACCGACAGGGGAGGAACCTTTGTGAGCAAGCTCATGAAACACCTTGAGAGGTTGTTCCAAGTAAAACAAATTACCACCTCCGGTTACCGACCTCAAACCAACGGGGCCCTTGAAAGAAGTCACATAGTCCTGACGGATTATATTAAGCATTACGCCGACGATTATGATGATTGGGACCGATTTCTCCCATTCGCCATGTTCGCTTATAATACGTCAGTACATGAGGCGACTAATTTCTGGCCTACGAATTGGTATTTGGTCGAGTGGCAAGAAAGCCGAGCTCCTTCCCCCAAGGCGAAGAACTAGAGACTTACGGCTCCTATCTGCGCGACCTGATAGTAAAAATAACAGAAATCCAAAAACTTGCGGCCGCAAATTTAGTTAAGGCAAAAACGACTTCTAAGGAACAATATGACCGCAAGGCCCGGCCCTTGAATGGAAAGATAGGGGACCAAGCCTACGTTATCAAGGAAGTGAGGGACGGTAAATTCGATAGTAGGGCCACTGGTCCTTACGCGATAGTCGGATTCACCGAAAATAAGAACGTAATCCTCGAAACCGAAACCGGCGACCGATTCGAAAAACACAAAGATAAAGTTAGGATCGTCCGCTGCTAAACTCGAACGAACCCTAAGGAAGAATCTAAAGACAGAATAAGCCCTTTCGTTTCCTTATTCTCTCCTATGACTAACTATCAAAGGCAAGAATCATTAAGGCATCTGGCCGCATCTTACAATTTCTCTAGTAATTGGGGCCCTGTCCTGTCTTGGACTTCCTTCCTTTGCCGAAGAGAAAATCTAATTCGTGTTTCTTTTAGGTAAAAGATGATGATTCTATGGTCGATAATCCTCCTGGTTTTCTTTGCCACCTCGGAAGGCTCCAACCCCACTACTTATAGGAACACTCCTTTGAGGTCCAGTACAGGAGTTTACTACGAGCATCTGGGACCTATAAGACGAGTCGCTGGAACGTGGAGGATCACTGTGTTCCTGGACTTGCGGAAGATCCAGGGACCCCTAGAGTCTTACCAACAGCGATTCCAACATTTATCCGATCTGTGTCTACCTGGATTCGGAATATTTTGCCTACAGACGATCACCGACTACGGTCTCGACGCTAAGTTCCTGATAGCCGGAGGCCTAAAGAAGGAAGTATCCAGGCATGCCGCAGAGATGAAGGAGCACTTTCGAACCTACCGACGGGAATGAGAAGCCGACGAGCACAGCCACTACTGGGAATTCTAGGAGGCCTCATTGGACCAATAGCGGGCCTAATGACCTACAGTGACGGAGAGACCCTCGAAGCGGGGATCGCCGAACTAAACCAAGCTCAAACCAATTTGTCTCACCTGGTGGGTAAACAGACTCACATAGTTAGGGCTCAGTTAGAAGGAATTCACGAGCTTTCGAGAACCAATAAGGAGAGACTAATCCTACATGAGGGACAACTGACTCAGGACAATCTTAGGCTGGAAAATATCACACGGGAAGTTGCGGAGCTCAAATATGCCCAAGCACTGACACGCGTGCTTAAGACGGTAGATTCTAGCCTCGACGACTACATTCACACCGCCCATCGCATTCTGGAAGTCATTCACACGTCTCGCCAAGGGAAGATGCATCTCTCCCTCCTGACGTCCGAACAACTGGAGCCAGTCTACCGAGATATCCAAGATCATTATCCCAGGCTTGAATTCCCAACCCCAGGACCTCAGGTGGACCTCGAGGAACTAGCCAACATAGTTACCATCACAACCATGTATAAGAAGGAAATCCTAAGCATACTAGTAGACATTCCACTCTTGGAACCATCTTACTACCTAGCATACCAATTACATCCAATACCTGTATTTCAGTCGGTATTAGGAAATGGTTCTGGAAGTGCATTCGTCTTACCAAAGTTTACCCATATTGCCGTTGAAGAATCCCAACGGACCCACATCCTGCTGGACAATCAACGCATAGAGTCCTGCAAGAAAACCCCCTACTACAGGATCTGTAACGACAACTCACCCGTTAACGAAATTGCTACCCATCAAACATGTGAAAGCGAGCTGCTATTGAACCCTTCAACGGAAGCTCTCCGAAGATGCGACATCCGAGTGTCCTACAATAAGGAATCAGAATGGGTCCCCATTAACTCTATGGGTGGATGGCTCTACTCCCTAGCTGAGCCCTTGTCCACCGAGCTGAGGTGCCCCAATCAAACCAAGTCTCTAGTCAGATTGAAAGGAATTGGGCTAATACAGATCGCACCCGGTTGTCATCTGAAGGCACATGATCAAACATTCCTCGGAATAGCCAGCGAAACCGGGACAACGGAGCTCATCTATGAGCCGCTCCTCCACCTCAATCTGGCTGAGCTATCGCCAATTTTAAGGGAACATGGAAACTTCACCACGAAAGATGAAAAGAAGAAACAGCACATAGTAGACGATTCCATCAATGATGAAGCCTTTCTTGCCAACGAGATGTCTCTGGATGACTTAGAAAAACAAATTAATGACATGCATCTACAACACCGAATTAAGGCCCAACACTTAACGCTCATTCAAGGTTGTTACGTGGGAATAGCCCTACTCGCCATAGGCCTCTGGTGCTACTGCTGCTACCCTCTTGTCAGATTTGGCATCACCAGAGCATGTCATGAGAAGGGCCCTAAGGATTCCAACTACAACCAGATAAATCCCGAAGCGAAAAGGCCCTCGGTAAACACTAAAGAAGCTCGTATTGAGATCGAGCTACCTCTGACCAATCAACAATCTTCAACAAGCACGAGCTGTTGTGCCTGTAAAGAAACACCTGCAATATCACCAAGGGGTGCGACGCAGCCCTCGGTGCACACCAGCTCAACTACCTCAAGGCCAACGATCCAACTCCCTACGCAAACGCTACTCTGAAACTAAGCTACCTACACTGTCTACGTATGGGTATGAATGGATAAAATAAGTCATTTCCGTTCTTGTGAGCATAGCTTAGAAATGTAAAGGGAGGAGTCGAGCTCCCCTCACTCGCAAGTTACCCTAAATTTCGGGGACGAAATAATCAAATTCCGGTGTGGTTTGTTACGAGCGAATCTCCATTCTTTTTTTTCTTCATAATTAATGAAGCTCGAAATATTCTTTCAAGCTACATTGATTCAAAACTCTATATGAGTTTCAAGGGACTCTCTGCTCGCTCGTAACCTGAGATCTACTGTCAGCATGCTTACGCAGCATTCCAAGCTCCCGGGGACTGACAGCGAGCCAACTTGCGAATGAGGAGAGTAATGACCTCAGAGAATAATTTTAATCAAGGATTAACATTATTCTCTGATGAAAACATGCTTTTTATTTTATTTTATTTTTTTCACAGGTATTTGAATTTTGTTTCCTCTTCCCCAAACCACTCAATAACATTAGGGTGGATTGCGGAAGGGAATTGTATGAGTGTACGGAATGATTAGTATGCACCTGGGCCTAGGTGAATAAGAAGATTAAACCCTGTACCTAGAATATAAGATTGAAGGATAAAAATAATAATAATAACAATATAGAATTAAGGGAAAGGAAAATTAATTCTAAGGCATCAGCCTCGAGGACCTAAATTAAAAACATATAAGAGAATCTGAAAAAAACGAGTATAGTTGCACTTGCTATGCGGTCACACACACATACGCGCAAGGTACCCATTCCATCTTTATCTCTCCAACGTTCTGAACATCGCCGTCGCGTTCTTTGCATGTAGCTACACTGACGCGACGATCTCAAGCCTCCGCACTCCACACACTGTCCTCTCTCTCTCTCCACGTCATTCTTCCATAAGTCCGTCTCGCTTTCGCCTTTACATACTTCCCACCGTAGCCGGACAGTACGAACACGTGGAAAATACCAAAACAACGCCACGTGCTCACTCAGCAGAAACTTGTAACACCGAAATGCTCGTTCATTTTCTTTGATAAAAGGGTTGGAAATAATATACACTTATATTCAAGTTGAAAATTCCAATCTGCATCAATTTCGATGCAAATTGAAATCAAAATTTCTTTCAGAAATATAAAGAAAGACTTGAATGCACCTCACTTCTGTAAGGTGCTGACGAGGTTCCTGTCTCGCAGGTGCAAAATTTCAAACGGAAGCATTTTGCAATGCAATTCTTGCACACTTGGAAATCAAGCTACTTGGTTAGTCAAATATGCAAACGCTGCTTTGGCTCTCCCGGTGTATCCCTACCTTCCTAATCCAAATTTCGCAACTCCGCAAAAATCCCTACCTGAATCACCTCAATTATAAACCGTCGAACAGAAGTCAAAAATCGCAGTCTCCTGAGCAACCTGGCACGGGCCAGAACTACTCAGATTTTTGTCCGTCCGACGTTGGGACCAAGAACCAAACAAAGTTTTAATCGGTAAAAACTTAGTCCGTAAGACGCAACCACGTCCTATCCTTGGCACCGGAATTCTAACTTTCGACCACGTAACGGGAGTGAGCCGCCGGAATCGATGGGTTTTTGACTATTAAAATTGGGTTCGCGGTCCGGACGAAAAAATTCGAAAATCTCTATCCAACGGGAGGTAGGACCGTAACGGGAGTGGTCAGTTATTTTCGCGTCCTATTCGACCTACTCAAAAACAAAATTTGAGTTTAGTCTAGAAGAAGTTCGCCCCTTTTCGAATCTCAAAACGAAAAGGAGCAATTTTCTCGGAAGGCTTCAATTCACTTTTACGAGAAGTAGATATAATTTCTACCTCCCGTAAAAGCTAATTCACGGAAGGTGACAGGTGTTTGCGCGTGTTTGTGTGTGTCGCGAATACCCTAAGAGACTAGAGTGGGTTGATAGACCCACGGAAATAGAAGGTTTTCGCCCGCTCTTTTAAGAGAAGAAAATTAGGAAGTCACTTCTGGACTTAGTTTTCCTTTTTCTGTTCGACGAGCGGTAGTTTTAAGTACGACGTATTGGTGAGCTGTATCATTCCTTTTTGCTGTCATATTTTTTTTTTTCTCTTCTTTTCCTCTACCTGTCGACACATTCTACCCATTGTAGAATGTGCCCTATTATTCGAATCTTGCTCTTATTATAGAATGTGCCCTATTTCTTTGCTCTTGAGTAAACCATATTATTGTTATCACAAATTGGAGACACAACTCATTTCTAATTCGACAAACCTGAAAACCCCCAATTTCTCATTGCAATTCTAAATTTCCGGGACAACAACTCTCAGTCCGAGAGTAGGGGTAAAACCCACATAAAAATAAAAATAGGAAAGTCGAGTCTCTCGCCCTTCCTCCAGTTTTGGGGAAGCCTCCCCCCAGCGTGTCGATACTAGGCAGCCTTTATTTACGGGTCCTTTGTTTTCAATGGATTTAAAAATAAAATTTATTTAGTTCGTACGTGACACCGACCAGATATGAATTGAGTATGCATGATTTTACTCGATATTATATTACAATGTTGTTTGTGCTTTTAATTCCTTTGAAAAAATGTATAGACCCGCAATCGACACGAATGACTATTACAAACTTTATTTGGACTTTATTTAAGATGAAATATGGAGACGTTTCCGGCGTATACGTGATTCTTAATCAAACTAACGTATTACGAACAACTTATTGTAATTAATCAAAAAGTAACGTATTTTATATCAACCTTAGTTACTTCAGTAACAATCGTCGATATACATATATTATATATATATGTTATATGTAGACTAATACATATACTCTATTTACTGTATATAAGTTAATAATATTATAATATAATTAATGTTATTAACATTAATATTATTTATTAATGTTGATTTAATTATAAATGTTCAATTTTTGAATTCGTAAGTTGGCGCGCGAATTCCTGGTTCGTGATTGGTGCGCAGTACCCGTGGCGCGGGGTGCGCGAACCAATCAGAGAAATCGCCTGATTGGGATTGGCGCGCGGCACATTTGAGTTGGGGCGCGCGAGTCAATACGGAGTCTACGATTACATAGTTTTAAGATAAATTGTATTATTAATATTAATGAATATAAACTCGATATTTAATAAGTATAACTATTTAACATTGAAAATAAATTTATTATAATATCTTCGGTACACATATATTGTATATATAGTTTATATGTAGATTAATACATATAATTTATATACTATTTATAGTACAAATTCATAATATTATAATATAATTATTATTAACATTAATATTATCTATTAATGTTAATTTTAATTCTAAATACTAAATATCATAATTATTGATAGATATAATTATTGATTAATTTTATTATAATATAGTCGTTATAGATATATATATATATATATATATATATATATATATATAGGTTATATGTAGACTAATACATATAATCTATATACTATATATAATATAAGTTAATAATATTATAATATAATATTATCAACATTAATATCATTTATTAATGTTAATTTATATTCTGAATACTAAATATCATACTCATTAGTAGATATAATTATTGAATAATTTTATTATAATATAGTCCTTATACATATATTATATGTATAGGTTATATGTTATGATATAATTAATATTATTAACATTAATATTATTTATTAATGTTAATTTAATTATAAATACGCAATTTCGAATTCATAAGTTGGCGCGCGAATTCCTGGTTCGTGATTGGTGCGCAGTACCCGTGGCGCGGGCTGCGCGAACCAATCAGAGAAATCGCTCGGTCGGGATTGGCGCGCGGCACCTGTGGTTTGGGTCGCGCGAGCTAGTCATAAAATCATGAGGTTGTTAATTGATTCTAATACCGCTAATTTCCATCTAACTTGCCATACCCAAAACTTGCCTTACTTAATTTAATTCTAAAACTTTTTCTCTGAGATACTGATAAGTGATCAGTTTACCAGCATCTTACGAGAAAAGTCTTAATAGTGAAATCGATTCTACTGAAGGGCAAGCCTAGAGCAGGAAAGCTAGGTAATGGCCTCAGAATAATATGTCTTGGAAAAAGCAAGGCTCGTCGAGGTGAGAGTTGGGAATTCAGATCGGTAGAACAATTATTTGTGAGAATAACAAGTAATTGCTCTTAAGATTCGGAATACTCAGATCTCCCTTTTTATATATTGAAGATGTATATCAAAATTCTTAAAAATAATAAGAAGCAGTTATTGAGAACGCTGGCACTAGATTTTGAAACGTGAAAATATTATTTAACTTTTTTCTTTGGCCACTTCAGAATAGTCAAAAAATTCAAACTTAGGATCATTAAAAGTTGTGAAGTTTCTGTAATACAAAACAAACAAAAATGTGAAAGATTCTTTTTTTCAATTGTAAATAAGTATTCTATGAACTAAATCCATAAAAATACATTTTCTCGAAATTTCAAAAAATGCTAACTTATTCAAAAATCATTTTCTCTAAAATATGATTTGATATTATTATTTGTTATTGAACACTGTATACATGAAAATTGGTAATAATTTTTGAAGAGGTAAAGCACGTTGTGTTTATAGTAAAATAAGTAGATTGATTGAGTTTGCATAACAATAATTCGAACATTTTTTTAATGAATTAAAATATATCTTTTTAGTATAGTATCTAAATATAGTTTCCTTTTCGTTAATCAGTAATGCTTAGAACTAATATACTCTCATCTAATACTCATTGCTTATTCTGATCACTATACTCATCCCTAATACTCCTCAATATAGTATGTATAATATAATACTCACTTGAGTTCTAGAGATCTATTGAATGTTGGACGTAATCGCTGTTATGTCCGTCCAGCCCAAAATAAAATCGTATACTGCAATGTACTCAGACACAGCGCGGCGATTAAGTACGTGCCGAATTTACTACTGAATTACTACAGTGTAATCCAGTGGTATACCTGTAGTATACTACATGTACACCTGTAGTAAACCACTGGTATACAAATGTACTTCCGTAGTACTCGGATGTGGTTATCCTGTAGTCATCCCTGTAGTACCGTTTCGTGAGGGGGGGGGGGGGGCTGCGGTGTCATATAAACAGGGCCGCCGGAGCCATATGAATATGTATGGATGACATGGAGTAGTAGCAATTAATTTGATTGAAAAGTGTGTTTAAGTTTAGAAAATGGTATTCTTGGACTTAGATAGTTTGTGTAGTTACGCAAGAGCCACATCTGCATCCCGAAATATGATCGAAGGCCAAAATATTCTTAATTCAGGCATGATTCTAATGTGCGGGTCTACCACAAAAAATCAGGAAAAAGTTGAAATATATTCACTGTGCCTTCAAACCAGTGCTAGAACTTCAGAACCACACGAAATAACAGGAAAGTTGATAATTGATAGTGTCGATAAGAATTGCAATGAAACTGTGCGTCTAGAATATATGAATTGTACCAGCTGAATTGTGTCCAGCTCTGTGAAATATTTAAAAAAAATACATCATAACAGTTACATTTTCGTTAAATAATAATATTACGTATTATTGATTCAATTAATATTTAGTATATAAACCTGGAAACCAGTAATCATTTTCATTGACATGCAAGGAGCAGACAAGTAAATTTTTGACGTTAGAATCTTTCACATTCAAATTTCTGAACCACTCACTGTGTTTATCTACAACTTCAATTTTTCCAAATAAGTTTCTTCTTTTTATTTTGACACTTCCAAGCTTTGGCACTTCATGAAAAATTAAATTAAGGTTTTTATTATCTTTGGAGTCACAGCCGCTCACGCAGCAACCTCCGAAACTTGTTGATTTTCGATATTCACGTGCAAATTCCATTATTAAAGCAAATAATTAGCAGGTCGGAAATATTTTGCTCATCAGAACTACTTATTACAGCACTTATTTATTCAGTTGGACGATTATTATAGTTAAACGCTATGTTTTTGCTGCTTTTCGTGATGTTTTACAAGTATTTCATATGCCATCGACGGCCATATTGGTTAGTTCGCGTAAGGGCCGACAGTGTCGCATGGAATGTTTAAATCCCCAGTAGTATCCTTATCGTATCCTCTCCATATCATGCAAGAAAAACTAACTAAAAAAGGAAGATGAACATTTAACTTGTTGAATTTCGGATTCTACGTGCAATTTCCCGTTAAAAGGTCACGGAGCAATTGCAATAGTTTTCCTTGCAACGTTAAAAACTTTAAAAAAATATTATACCTGTCATTATTGTGGGCTGAAGGCGACTTCAAACGCATCGTCGTTCAGTACTGCTATGTACTTACGCGATTATGGATGCGCTTGAAGTCGCCTTCAGCCCACGTTGTCGATAGGTATTATATTTTGGCTTAAACGCATCTCAGGGTATCATCGTACCTGACTTGGCCTAGCGAACCTTTTCTATTGTGCGGTGCTCCGCCTCGAGCGAGCTCAAATTCGAAGCTCGACGAAGCGATATGGTGCTCAACCGGAGGCTACTGTGTAAGTACGCACGATGGTACCTTCAACATTTAAATGGCTCTGTTCCCACCTCTATTTCCACAGGAGGCTACTGACTGTGTACGTTGCGGTGGTAATGCAACGTACGTAACGTTAACGTTTACAATTGTTGGCTAACTGTAATTGCAATGAATAATTAAATGATTGAATAATTAAATAAATAAGTGAATAATTATATGATAGATTAATTGAATAAATAAATAAATAATTATATAAATAATTGAATGAATGTTTGAATAATCAAATTTATTTATTTAATTATTCAATCATTTAATTTTTCGTTCAATTATTTATTTAATTATATATTTATTCCATTATTCAATCATATAATTATTCATTCATTTATTCAATTATTCAATTATTCATTTAATTATTCAATCATTCAATTATTCATTTATTTACTCAGTTATTTATTTCATTATTTATTTATTCATTCAATTATTCAATCATTTAATTATTCATTTACTTATTCAATTATTAAATTTATTTAATTATCCAATCATTCAAGTATTCATTTATTCATTTAGTTATTCAATTATTCCTTCGATTATTCATTTAATTATTTATTTATTCAATTATTCAATTATTTATTTAATTAGTTGTTTATTCATTCAGTTATTAAATCATTTAATCATTCATTTATTAATATGTTTAATAATTTATCACTTATTTAACGTACGTTCCTTTGCAATTACAGTTAGCCAACAATTGTAGCATGAACGTTAACGTTACATACGTTGCATTACCACCGCAACGTACACAGTCAGTAGCCTCCTGTGGAAATAGAGGTGGAACAGAGCCATTTCAATTTTAAAGGTACCATCGCGCGTACTTGAACAGTAGCCTCTGGTTGAGCACCGCAGCGCTTCGTCGAGCTTCGAGTTGGATCTCGCTCGAGACGGAGAATCGAACAATAGAAAAGGTTCGCTAGGCCAAATCAGGTACGATGGTACCCTGAGATGCGTTGAAGCCTATATTTTTTATAAGTTTTTAATGTTGCAAGAAAAACTCTTGCAATTACTCCCTGACCTTCTAACTCAAAATTTCACGTAGAATCCGAATTTCAACAAGTTAAATGTTCATCTTGCTTTTTTAATTTTTTTCTTGCATGATACAAAAAGGATACGATCCCAGCAAAAAAAGAAAGAATTTATATGGATTGGGGCGAATTAACATTTTTGTAATGCGCGTGAATCCCGTTTTCTGATTCGTTCGAACGCATTGGGACGCATTTAGGTGAATTGAGACAGCGCGAATTGAATGCGTGTGAATTCGTATGAATGCGTGGTCGAGATCAATCAGAAAAAAAATTGATAAAAAGTGCATGCGTCGAGACTTGAAACAGCGATCCCTCGTGTATCAGTCCAGAGTACCCGCCGCGGAGCTACGAGACAGTTTACTAAACATTTACAATCAATTTTATATGCCCTGCACGTTAGTTTTCCCGTTACGGATTGCGTTGCATAAATCAAGACTTACTGAAATTCGCCGTGACGCATTGGGGCGAATCCAAGTGTGTATTTTACTCTTACGAATTCAGACGCATTGACCAATGTTGAAGCGTTTGCGCGCTGAGGCATTGAAGTGTATTCGCTGACTTTAGACGTTTGCACTGTATTTGTACGTATATAGAAGGATTCAAAATTGAAATACCGTCTTCACAAATTTACATGCATTGACACATAGGCCCAATGCGTCATTGTCGCAAAGCAGGATTTGCAGGGTGTCTTAGTCTCTTCAATTCAATTCGTATCAATACTTTCTTTTTTGCTGGGATGTGGATACTATACAAGGATACGCTATTAGCGTATCCATTCCGTTCATTCGGTCCGCCAGGGTCACAGGAGGTGTTAATCCCCGCGCACGAGTTCAGAAGCAGGGGTCTGTTCGCATCAAAATGACTTATATGTAAAATTATTTATATAATTTGTTTATAAAATGAACAAATGTGTAACGTGGTGGTTTGCCACTCGTTGCTGATCCTCCCCCCAGACCCAACAATCAGTACAAAAATATTCACGGCCGGCACTGACTCGAAATGATTTAATTAAGGAATGAGAATGAGAGAATCTGTATTGTAGGAATGAATGGAAAAGAGGTTGGATAGGTCAGGGATTAGGTATAGTTAGTTAGTTAGTTACTTTTATTCTTTTTTAGATAAATGTACATTTGAACCAGGTCAGTTTAGAAACCGAGGAAAAGTTAATCTGAGGATTTTTCATCCTACCTTGAATCTGGGACTTAGAAAATGAGAATCTACAATAATAATCCTGAGAAGAAAGAAGAACTGCTGTCAAACTGTCACTCCACCTCACTCAAACCCCCCCACGGAACACTACAACAAGTGTCGCCGCACTGCTGATTTCAACACTGCACTTTTGGGACACACTGCTATCCAATAACGGGCCCGTCCAACAATACCTTCCAGCTCGAGTCAAATAATCCATACTCAATAGGAAAAAGCCACTACTCACGACGTACCGGACCATATTCTTTCCGGCAGACGTCAAAAACAAACTGGCGCAGCCATATTGCCAAAAGTATCGAGCCGGCTTACCACCAGGGGGACACTCAACCGGATGCCCAACAGGGGAACAACCGGATGCAGAGAAAGAGGGCGGCACCTGACGAGAGGGAAATTCTGGCGGGACTGATGGAAGTGGGGAGACCGAGAGCAGCGGAACGCTCGACAGACCAGTGTCGGCCGTCGACGGGATACTTTATTATCGAATATTTACCTTCGCCACGGAGCAAGAGAAGGAGGATTTTTCAGATTAAAAGAGTACTTCTTGGATTCAAGGTAGGCGTCACGGACGTTTGGTCTATTCTTACCTCCAGATTTTCTTTTGTTTCTCGTCATGAGCCGCGGTCGAATTTAGTATTCCTTTTTTTTTTTTTGAGGATTAGCAATTATTCTTGTTTGACTCCTTGGAGTCAATATGTGTGAGAGAGTTAGTGATTTGAGTCAGTTCTGAAATTATGGATCTTAGTAAGCAAATTCTGGTATTCTTGTTAAGCAAATTTCAGTGTTATAATTAAGCAAATTTTAGTGTTCTGGTTAAGCAAATTTTAGTTTTCTAGTTAAGCAAATTTTGGTGTTTGAATAAACCTACTATTTAAAGGGTTTGTTTTTAAAAAGGAGAGTGTCATGATGTTTTCTCGCCCCCACTAATCCCTCTACCCTTCTGGCCAGGGACCTTTTATTTTGAGTTTACAGTTTAACATTTAATTGCTTTCTCTTGAATGACGCTATAAGAGCGTTTGGCGCCTGACAAGGTAGGTGATGTAAATTAGTTAAGTTGCATTACCTAGGACGCCAGTTTGTCCACTAATTTCCCTTTTTGTCGCTTACGAATGAAATTAGTGTTACAAATTGGCACCCAACGTGGGTCCAGAAAGCATCATGACCGTAAAATAATGCGCCTGAACTGAAGCGACCCAGCCGCGCTAACAAAGGCTAGCTGTCGATCAGCCATTTTGATGAATTTCTACATTTTCAGGAAATTTTATCATATTTATGAAATTTATTTGATGTTTATTGCTGTGTTCTGAAATATTGAATATGAATTGAATATTGATTCTGTGATTATGTATTGATATTGAGATACTGATTTGATGCCTTGTTATGATATTGAAACTGTATATGGGTCATTCCATGTCAGATTTACAATCAAAATTTTGATTCACTTGAAATTTTTTTTCCTCATTCTAGAAAGGAAAAAAAATGACACGTATTTTTTTTGTTCAATATGATATGTAAATTTTCTAAGTTATTGATTTTTTTATTTTCTAAGTGCAAAAAATGTTTTTTTCAATACTGCTTCCAATATTTAACGAAGAGTATAGAATACATAAATAAAATATGCCATGGGATCTACTATTAAGTTCATGCTTTGACGAAAAATCAGAAACGGTATTTAGTACTTTCTATGCAACAATTAAGTAAACAAATGGAATTATCTCAAAAGGGACATGTTTGAATTGAATCATTTTTTGTGTAATTTGTTCGTTAAGTACACAGAACTATGTGTCAAAATTTGGGAGTGGACCGTTTAATACTTTTCGAGAAAAAAATTTTTTGTATGACCGCCCGCTTGGAGCGTGCAACGGGAAGCATAGAGTCAAGCGTACTCAAACATTTGTAGGTCAGTCTACCATATTTCGATGAGGATTTTATGCAGTTTCCACAAATAAAAGTCGGTAAATACTAAAAAGTCTTTTGAGAAAGAAACACTGTTTAATTCGAAAGCAGTCATGAATTTATTAACAATGTACTTTTACATCCAATACTTCCAAATAAATGAAAATTGAATTGTTGTCAGTTTTGCGGGTTTTTTTTTACTTTTTTCGAGAATTTCTTTTTTTCAAATATGCAGCTGAAAAGCTGACGGTTTGAAAATCTGGACAACGAGAATAAGCTCTGATTTGCAGTTGACGATTCGTAACTGGTTACGAATATAAGGAAGACTTTGATCGAACTGCGATATGGCATTTTCAAGCCACAGCTCATGGTAAGGGTCCCTGTGACGGCGCGGGAGGAGCCTTGAAAAGACAAGCACGAAAAGCTAGTCTTTAAAGGTCTGTTATGATCAAATAGCGACACCATTGCAACTCTACGAATGGGCTCATCGCGATTCTCCGTTATCAAATATCTCTGTTGCCTACAGAACTGAAGAATCTTACAACGAAGCAGCTAATTTTTTGAAAAAACGTTTCGATGAGTGTAAAACGATACCAGGTACGCAAAAAATACACTGTGTTGAACCAGTTACGAATCGTCAACTGCAAATCAGAGCTTATTCTCGTTTTCCAAATTTTCAAACCGTCAGCTTTTCAGCTGCATATTTGAAAAAAAAGAAATTCTCGAAAAAAGTAAAAAAAACCCGCAAGACTGACAACAATTCAATTTTCATTTATTTGGAAGTATTGGATGTAAAAGTACATTGTTAATAAATTGCATGACTGCTTTCGAATTAAACAGTGTTTCTTTCTCAAAAGACTTTTCAGTATTTATCGACTTTTATTTGTGGAAACTGCATAAAATCCTCATCGAAATATGGTAGACTCACCTACAAATGTTTGAGTGCGCTTGACTCTATGCTTCCCGTTGCACGCTCCAAGCGGGCGGTCACACAAAAAAATTGTTTTCTCGAAAAGTATTGAACGGTCCACTTCCAAATTTTGGCACATAGTTCTGTGTACTTAACGAACAAATTACACAAGAAATGATTCAATTCAAGCATGTCCCTTTTGAGATAATTCCATTTGTTTACTTAATTGTTGCATAGAAAGTACTAAATACCGTTTCTGATTTTTCGTCAAAGCATGAACTTAATAGTAGATCCCATGGCATATTTTATTTATGTATTCTATACTCTTCGTTGAATATTAGAAGCAGTATTGAAAAAAACATTTTTTGCACTTAAAAAATAAAAAAATCGATAACTTAGAAAATTTACATATCATATTGAACAAAAAAAATACGTGTCATTTTTTTTCCTTTCTAGAATGAGGAAAAAAAATTTGAAGTGAATGAAAATTTTTATTGTAAATCTGACATGGAATGACCCATATCCTGTGTGATTTTATCTGCTTTTCAGGAATTTTAGTGTTTGGTAAATTTATTTAATATGTGATGTGGGGATATTTCGGTGATTCGGCAATGCGTTTATTGGGAGACTGAATATTGTCGAAAATGCTTTTGCGAAATTTTCGGCTATTCGTACGGAATTTTCGGAATTTGTGGGAGCATTCGAAATTTTTCCTGGGATTTTCGGGAATTACGCTCAAAAGTTTATTTGTTGTTCGCGACTATTGGTACGGAATCGGATTTTATGATATTTTCAGGAATCGTACAGGAAATTCATTGGCTTCTAGTTCGCGGCTATTAATACGGAATTTAGTGGATTTTGGGAGTAGGTTTGGGAATTATTTTCGTTCAAACTTAGGATTGTTTGAGAAAGGCTTACTCGGTAGTTTCTTGACAGCCATGGCTATTCGTACGGAAGCGTGAGAAATTGTTTAAATTTCGGGATTTTATCCAGGACTATCCGAGATGTTGGAAGTTTCAAGAATGTTTTGAAAGGTTCTTTTTCGGATTCCGTGGGATGGTCAGTACTGTCTAGAAGTACGGAATTTCTTGGGAAGCTTTCGCGATTTCAGTGGGATTTTATTTATTAATTTTTTTTTTGATTTCGCGATAGTGAGGCTAGTAGTACGGAATTTCATAAAGTAATCGATTCCACACGAAAAAATAATTTGCAATTCTATCGTGATTTCGGAGCAGTTTTCACACATTCATTTTTTTTGAGTATTTGCGAATATCAACGAGATTATTTCCGGACATTCGGAATTGCTTCTGGATCGCTGGTTAGAGAATTATTGTATGATTTTGGGAAAATGGACCTAACTACATTAAGCGTGGATAGGTTATGGGCGGAAACTACCGACACCATTGTGAGTTGGGCAAGTTCGCTAACCGAGAAAGAACTTCGTAATGTACTTGGGTACCTTAAATTTAACGTAAACGGGGATGACGCAACTCTGAGATGACGCTTAGTCAGCTTCCACCAGCATTGTCGACACATGCATCTCACGTGGGAGGAGAGCGTGGAGCGAGATTTAACAACGGAAATAGAAAATTTCCGCGTTTCACGTAAAGTTACAACCGCAACCCCTCCATCGACCCTCAGCGTCTCTTTAGCCACCCAACTTACCCACCCAGCGGGATTTATAGCAGGTTTTACTGCTTTGTCGATTGCGGAACCGTTGTTCACACCAACATCAAACGTCGGTGGCGTAACCTTTGCTCGGAGTCTGGAGAATGTTCTACAATGATACCTTCGGCCTTTCCGGAAGTGATTCAGTCCACGGGAATACGCATGACTTCTTTCGCCGCTGATCGCGCTCCAAATAGTGGCCTTGAAGGTGGCTTGCCTTCGAAGGGTTTTCCGAATCTCTCGAGACTTCGAGAAGAGGAAACTCAGTCGAATGCAAGCTATGTCACGGCCACTTTACATAACAATAATCCATTTTTGGATTCTTTTGTGGCAAACGATGATCCCTTTTGCACAGATAATGTTCCCTATAGACATTTGGAGAATCAAACAAGAGTCCAGATGTCCTCTCCTAACCCGGTTAGGAAAGCTACAACGGAAAGCACGATAGCAGTGCGGAGGAGTTCCTTACTCAGATCGAGGATTGTAGGAAGGGCAGTTAGCTATCGGATGAGGATCTTTTTAGAGCACTCCCGTTCTTATTAAAACCACCCGCGCTATATTGGTATGGGTTCTATCGCGGAAAATGGGATACGTGGCAGCAATTTGCTATCGCCTTTAGGCGTAGGTATGGGGGGATCAATTTCCAGATGCGAGTCAGGGATGAAGAGCGTAAAAGGATTAAAGGTCCAAACGAGCCTATAGCAGACTATCTGCTTAACACTCGCCTGCTTTTCCAACATTACGATCCTCCAATATGGGAAAGGGAACAATTGCAGATGGCAATTAATAATTTGCACCCCAAATATTTCGAAGCCCTTCCTAAAATGGAGTACCGTACCCTTGAAGAGTTGGAAGATGCGGGCGAAAGACTCGAGGCATCCAAAATAATGAGTAAGGCATATTTACCCCCTCCACCTGCCCAAGATAGTGTTTTACCCGAATTCGCCTATCGAAATCAAGAAAGAAAGACAGAAGGGGTATCTGCTACGGAGAACCAACCTGCAATCACGGACAAACCGAACCAAGGGGCGAACAAAACACAAAAGAAGGGTAATAAATCGGGAAATGACAATAACCAAAATAAACCCAATAAAAATGCTGGCGAAAAAGGAGTAAATAATTCCCAAAATAATAATCCTCCCGACGTTAAACAAAATGAAGCGTGTGCCGTAATGGGTCCTCCCAATAGTCCAATCCCTTCAGTACCACAATTATTTGGTACACCCCCTACTATGGGTGCATATCCGCCCTATTTTAACTAAGGCTTGTATCCAGGTTTTCCTCAGACACAGCTGTTGCCAGCTAATTTGAGTTATCCTTCATTGGCTACTCAACCCGTCGAAGCGTCAAACCTTGCGACTTCGTCGGTCGGTGCTAACCAGCAAGGAGCAAATCCTCTAGCGCCGGCCCCCATAGTGTGCACAACCGCTGGTGGCACTTCAAGAGGGGAGCGAGGCTGCTGTTGGAATTGCCGAGGGCAGGGACATAATTGGCGTTCTTGCTCTCAAACTAAAACTACATTTTGCTACGTATGTGGCAAACCCGGTCAAATCTCATTGAACTGTAGCGGATGTTCGGGACCCAGATCGGGAAACGAATAAGGGTGAGTGACCATGGGGTCCGGCCACTTTCCCCTTCCGTTGTTAAGGCCCCTCAGATTTCATTAGATCAGGTAAATGCAGTACTTGATGAGCGGCGCCTGTTAATTACAGTCAGCGCTGATGGTCGCTCACTGTATGGACTCTTTGACCCAGGCTCGTGCTGTACCTATTTAGGTAAGCAGGCCTTTGACAAATTTTCGAGTTTACTTGCGAAATTAGCGGATCAACCCCGTCCAGGTATTATGTATCCTAACGGGAAGATCAAGGAAACCGCTGGTCAAGCTATTTTGCCCCTGGAGTTTTTAGGCATAAGGAAATTTTTGCAGATTCGTTTTGCGCCGACCTTCGATTGTGAAGTTTTGCTCGGTCACGATTTTGCGGAATTATTCAATTTCGATGTTAGATTCAAGCCTCGTATTTGGAGAATAGGTGATTTTGTTTGGCGAACGTATGAAGGACAAATATTAGGTCCAAAAGCAAACCTGCCGTCGGAAATATCAGAAATTCGTGCGGAAGATGCTAATATTTCTTTGTCGAATCAAATCGCGCGAGCCTGTGCAGGTATAACGGAATTAAAGCCTTTTGAGGCTAAAAACCTAGAAGATTTTCTTACAAGAAAATTTCCTCCTATGCCAGCCAGACTTCCTGCTACACACCTAGTAAAGCACCATATTGACATTCAGGGACATTTCTCCATCAGGCAAGCTTATCGACGTCTTTCTCCCAAGGTTCATGAGTCCTTGGCAGAATCCGTCCAGAAGCTGGAAGCTGAGAGGATAATAAGCCCTAGCAGAAGCGAATAGTGTAACCCTGTGGTGATGATTAGTGGGTCTGTTGGCGACTATAGGCTCTGCATAGATTTCAGGAAATTAAACGAGGTAGCCAAGAAAGACGCGTACCCAATGAGAAATTTCAGTTCCATCTTGGACAAGCTTTCTTCGGCGCGATACATTTCCAAACTTGACCTTAGTCAGGCATTCCATCAGATCCCTCTCACCGATGAATGTAAGGAATTCACTGCTTTCCCAGTACCAGGCAAGGGGCTTTACCATTACAACCGTATGCCATTCGGGTTATCGGGAGCTCCAGCTACGTTTCAGCGATTGCTGGACCGACTGATAACGCCAGAATTTGAGCCCCATGCATTTGCGTACATGGATGACGTAATTGTCGTCAGTGAAACCTTTGAAGAACACATCTATTGGTTGGAGAAAGTTTTGGATGTGATTATCAATGCCGGGCTTACGGTCAAGCCCGACAAAAGTGCATTTGGTTGTAGTCGAGTCCGATACTTCGGATATCTCGTGGATGAGACAGGAATGCACCCCGACCCGGAGAAGACCGAGCCGATAACATCTTACCCGGCACCGACTACTTTGCGCAAGCTTAGAAGATTTCTGGGTATGGTCTCGTGGTATAGGAGATTCATAAAGGATTTCGCCCAAAAGGCAGAACCACTCCATCGATGATTAAAGAAAAATCGAAGGTTTGAGTGGGAGGAAGACCAAGAAAAGGCTTTTCAAGACATGAAATCCGCATTGATCTCCGCTCCCACGTTATCTAGACCAGATTTCAGTTTACAGTTTTGCGTACAAACGGACGCAAGTAGTACGGGCTTGGGGGCCGTTGTCACTCAAAGCCAAGATGGTGTGGAACGCGTGATAGCCTTTGCTAGTCGATCCATGCAAGGCGCGCAGAAAAACTAGACCGTGACGGAGCAGGAATGCTTAGCCGTGGTATGGGCGGTCGAAAAGTATAGGCCTTATTTGGAGGGTTATCACTTCTTAGTGATCACGTTCCATAGCAGTCTCCGATGGCTCTACCATTTGAGAGACCCTACTGGGAGATTGGGTAGATGGGCCCTTAAGTTACTGCAATATGATTTTGAAGTTGAACACAGAAAGGGTGCCCTTCACCATGTACCAGACGCGCTCTCACGCATGTTCGAGCCGGACTCTGGAGTGGTATGTGCCATCGGTGAGACTGATGATCTTTGGTATATCCGAAGAACGAAATTGGTCCAAGAAATGCCATATCAATTTTCAGATTGGAAATTAGAGGGCGACCGTCTGTATTGTCACCGCCCAGACCACCTTACCGATACATTGTTACCCGATTTAGAGGCATGGAAGCTGGTTCTGCCTTTGGAGCTTCGTGACGAGACGATCAGTGAAGCTCACGATACTACGACGTCTGGCCACTTAGGTGTGGATAAAACCTTCCAGCGTCTTTCGCTGCTTTACTATTGGCCTGGCATGTTCAATGACGTTGCAAAATAATTTCGAGCATGTCAAACTTGTCAGAAGATGAAGGTAGACCAAGCAGGTCCAGTAGGCCTGATGGGTAAACGAGTGATAGAGCAACCTTGGTCAGTGGTAGCAGCGGACATGATGGGTCCGTTCCCACCAAGCCGCTCTGGTTACCAATATATACTGGTTTTTCAAGATATGTTCACTAAATGGATCGAGGTTATGCCCCTTCGAAAGGCAATTGCTGCAAATGTCTAGAAATCGTTCGAGGAATCTGTCATCTTTAGATGGGGAACGCCTGAAGTACTGTTCACGGATAATGGCACGGAGTTTGTGAGCAAGTTGATTTCTAAGGCCGCATCGGAATTAGGGATTAGGCACTCGACTACCCCACCGTATCATGCTCAAGCTAATCCGGTTGAGAGGGTTAATCGTGTGCTTAAAACCATGATATCATCCTTCGTGGAGGGTGACCATCGTAATTGGGATAAAGATCTTCCCGATTTCCGATTTGCGTACAATACGGCCGTACATAGTTCCACTCGAGTGTCGCCAGCACTCTTGAATTTTGGTAGAGAGCCTAGACTGGCAAAAACGTTGAAGCGACAGGAAGAGGGAGTTCCCGATATAGTTCCATTAGCTGTAGAAGAATGGGAAGATAGAACTAAGCAATTACCGGCCCTCAGAGACCTAGTCGCACATCACTTGGATTTAGCATCTGACCATCAGGCGAAGTATTATAATCGCCGTAGACGAGATATTCGCTTCCAAATAGGTGATATAGTGTGGCGTAGGAGTCATACTTTATCGTCGGCTATAGATTATGTTGCGAAGAAGTTATCGCCAAAATATGCAGGTCCGTTTAGGGTTGTGAATGTAATATCACCAGTAGTTTACGAAATCCAAGATGAGTCCGGAATAATTGAAAAGGCTCATAACAAAGATTTAAAACACTATTGGTCGATTAATCCGAGCCTAGTTAACGAAAGTCCCTTTTCACAGAACGAAGATGAGGAAGAAGATTCCCAAGTTCCGTCCAGAGACGGTTCAGGTGCTCCGAAGGCGTCGGGGCCACTCCTGCCGTCTTTACTTCAGAAGACCCCGCGCCATCAATCAAGCCCCTTTGCTGCGCATCGAGCGAGAGCCGATCGACCGGAGGGACAGGTTCCCGTCATTCCCAGGGGTTCCACAAGATCGGAAATACCGACCAGTGACGATACCGAAGTTGGAGGAACAGGAGCCCAGCCTCAGAGGAAACGGGGAAGGCCCCGAAGATCAGGTAGGGGAGGTTCAATTGAACCAAGAGCGTCTGGCGGAACCGGAAATCCTAGTCGAGGCGAAAATCCAATTGGAACCAGAGATTCAACCGGAACCGGAGGTTCAACTGAACCAGGAGGTTCTACCGGAACCGGAAATGCAACGAGAGCAGCAAATCCAATTGGAACCAGAGGTTCAACTCGAGTCGGAGAATCAACCGGAACCGGGAGTTCAACTGAACCAGGAGGTTCAACCGGAACCGGAGGTTCGGCGGGACCTGGAGGTGGACCGAGCGGAACGCAACCTCCGAATCGCGGGAGGGGAGGACCTAGGCACCGAACCCTTGGCGTCCCGATCACTCAACTCATCCGACGTCGTGGTCCAGGGAGACCCCGGAAGCTCAAGGGGAGCCATTCCAAGGGTTCCACTCCACCCGAAGCCAAAAAGGCGGGCGAGGAGGAGAAAGGGCTACGCCGAAGTGAAAGGCTTAGAAGAAAATAGTTTACCTTCCAAATCCTCACCCGCCTCTAAGCCAAAGGTGGAGATTGGAATTTCTCATTGGGAGTTGGGTAATGATGACGATGCCGGAAAGCGGGATCAGGGAGGTCGAGAGATCGGAGTAAGTCTGCCATATCCATTTCCCTTACGGGGTTATAAGAGGCCTTCCCCCCTTGCGAGCATCGATGCTCAGGCCTCCGCCCTGCTCGGGATACCTCCGCCTCGCGCACAGATGTCGTCTTCCGGAGCGGAGCGTCTCGGGGTGTCGTCCGCTACGACTGATGAAAGGAGGGAATTTGGAAGGCCCTCTCCCTCGAGGGGCACTGGCGTTCTTCCAGTTGCGGCTTTATCAGAGTTGGCTCAAGCCCCTATACAAGCGTCATCCTCGCGAGGAAGGAGCCTCTCAATACCGTTAACCGGACCTGGTTCGGTTCACAACCCACCCCCAGTGTTTGCTGCGATTCCGCAAGAAAATGAAAAGCCAACCCTGGGTTGGTTAGAGGATCAGCAGCCCGAGCTCTGTTCTCCCGCTGCTCACAGGATGTTGAGAAGAGGTCTTTGCCAGCCAATAATGCCTCCACCAGACCACAGGTGCTGGAATTGTCATCGGGAGGGGCATGACTTTAACCACTGTGGGTTTCAGAAGGGAATTTTCTGTTTTTACTGCGGGAAACCTGGAGTCAGAATTAATAAATGCCCAAGGTGTGCGCCGGGATGGAGGCTGGGAGGAGGGAGCTCCTATTCCCGAGACGAACAGGGAGCCCGTCCTCTCCGGCAACCCGACCCTACGCCACCACCCGGACCATTGCCTAATCCTGGTCAGCAGGCATTACCTCCTTTTGAAACCGTCACGCCATCGACATCAGGTGGTCAATCGGGAGACAGAGCTCGTTTTGATGCGGACCACCCTGTCATCCAGGCCTTGGCGGACGCCATTCTGAGGCGCCTCTAGTTCGTGATCCTTTCTGTTGGGCGCGATCAAATAGTTTTCAGCATTTTTGGTGCGATCAGTTAGTTTTAAGCTGTTTTTGTGTAGCTCATCGGGTTTCAGTTAGTTTTCAGCTGTTTTTGTGTAGCTCATCGGGTTTCAGTTAGTTTTAAGCTGTTTTTGTGTAGCTTATCGGGTTTCAGTTAGTTTTAAGCTGTTTCTGTGTAGCTCATCGGGTTTCAGTTAGTTTTAAGCTGTTTTTGTGTAG
>CAKNXH010058505.1:46412-65845 GCA_932178445.1 Andricus quercusramuli | reverse complement strand
GAGTCGATTCACATATACGGTCGATTTTCATATCAAACGGAGAATATGTGAAAGTCTGAAATTGGACATTATTAAACACATTACCGAAACGAAATAAAATCAAAAATCAAATCGTAAATTGGCTGCGCGGGCGTGGGTCAAAACGGACAAAATGTGCCCGGAAACAGATTCGATTCACCTATACGGTCGATTTTCATTTAAAAAAATCTGCCCGCTGCGCGGGCACATTCTCATCGCGCGCTTTGCGCGCGGCTCGCTTCGCTCGCAAGTTTGAGCGCGCCTAGGGCGCGCGACTGTTGGATCTCGCGCTTCGCGCTCGATCATATATTTATCTCGCGCTTCGCGCTCGATTATGTATTCACCTCGCGCTACGCGCTCGGGCGTATTCACATCGCGCTTTACGCTCGATTCCTCTAGATCTTTGAACTTCGTGTTCGACTTCGATGAAAAGAAAAAGTTTATTTCTGAATATTAGAAAATTATCAAAACCTCTACATATGAAGTGATTGTTAAATTTGTTTTTATTTTAGACTGAAAAGGAAATTTATTTACTCAAGGTTCTATCGACCTTAAGGAACACATTCTCATCCAGATACTCGCGCTTCGCGCTCGATATTTGTTTTCAAATTCATTTGAACCTTCCGTTCCACGCTCGGTTCTGTGCACCGTATAATAGAAACAAAAAAGTTTGAGCGCACTTACGGCGCGCGATTTGGGCGTCGCGCTTCGCGATTTGTATTTGATTTCAAATCAAGAATAATTATATAAATTAAGCGACAAATTTTATTAGTTAAAATGTTATTTTAGATTTTCCGTTTTTCAAAAAAGTTATTTTTTTCATTTTGAATATATTCTTACGACGAAAATGGATTTTTCCAAAAATTTGATTTCTTTTACTGTCAATGTTATTTTCACGAATAAAATAAAAACTACGCGTCCTGTCGAAACATGATGGATAACAAATTTGTACCTCTTCTTTGAATGAACAAATGTTGTCTTCGTCATGTTTTTCGTAGCTTGTGTTATTCGTCTAAAAATTTATTTTTTCTATTTTCAATGCTGTTTTTTATTAATAAAACAAAAACTACGCGTCATATCAAAAAGTGAATAATAACAAATTTGTAGATCTTTTTTAGGTGCATAATTTTGGTCCAGTCATATTTTGTCGTATCTTGCATAGTTTCACAGCAAAATGGAATTTTTGATTTCTCATTATTTTGTTGTGCGATCAGAATTTAAATTTTTTATTTTTTGAAAAATTCAAAAAGTTATTATAAAAATATTGTAAGGTGTTCAAAAATCAACGTTTTTCTTCTCTTGACTTTTTTTCATAACGTGCGTTTTTCGGCTTAAAATGTTCATTTTCGTTTGTTTTTTGGAATTTTGAAAATGCTATAACTCTGGTAATTTTTTTTTTTATCTGAAAAAGTCATTAGGATATTTTTTTCCTCTTTTTGCTTACTACTAACAACCGTCCATAGAATTTCCAAATCTTCAAAAAAAGTGTTCTCAAAAATTTTCAAAATGTGCTCACTTTTTGAATTTTCATCCGAAATAGCTGGTTAACGAACTTGTTCTTTCTTTTTAGGCCCTCAAAAAGTGTGCCAAAGCACAACCCAATCTGATTATTTTTTCGAAAGTTATCGTGCCTACAGACAGACAGACAGACAGACAGACAGACAGACTGACAGACACCTTGGTAAAAACCTTTTTTTCTGGCTCAGGGGGTCTCAAAACGTGGAGATTTGATGAAAACCGACCAAGTTAAATTTTACATAAAACCAATACCTTCTCATTAGAATGAGAATGTAATAAAGAATATACAGTTTGAAAGTGGACATTATTAAATATATTACCGAAAAGAAATCAAATCAACCCTCAAATAGAATGTTGGCTGCGCGGACGTGGGTCCAAACGGACAAAATGTGCCCGGAAACAGTGTCGATTCACCTATACGGTCGATTTTTATTGAAAATGAATTATATGTGACAGTTCGAAAGTGGACATTATTGAATATATCTTACCGAAACGAAATAAAATCAACAATTAAATCGAAAATTCGCTACGCGGACGTGGGTCAAAACGGACAAAATGTGCCCGGAAACAGAGTCGATTCACCTATAGGGTCGATTTTCATTTAAAATAAAGAATATGTGTCAGTTTGGAAGTAAACATTATTAAATATGTCACAGAAAAGAAATCAGATCAACCCTCGAATAGAAAATTGGCTGCGCGGACGTGGGTCAAAACGGACAAAATGTGCCCGGAAACACAGTCGATTCACCTATACGGTCGATTTTCATTTAAAATGAAGAATATATGACAGTTTGAAAGTGGACATTATTAAATATATTACCCGAAAGAAACCAAATCAACACTCAAATCGAAAATTCGCTGCGCGGACGTAGGTCAAGACGGACAAAATGGTCCCCGGAAACAGAGTCGGTTCACCTATGCGGTCGATTTTCATTTAAAATGAAGAATATGTGACAGTTTGAAAGTGGATATTATTAAATATATTACAGAAACGAAATAAAATCTAATCGAGAATTGGCGGCGCGGACGAGGTTCAAAACGGACAAAATGTGCCCGGAAACAGAGTCGTTTCAGCTATACGGTCGATTTTCATATAAAATGAGGAATATGTGACCGTTTGAAAGTGGATATTATTAACTATATTACCGAAGCGAAATAAAATCAACAATTAAATCAAAAATTTGCCACGCCGACGTGGGTCAAAACGGACAAAATGTGCCCGGAAACAGAGTCGATTCACCTCTACGGTCGATTTTCATACAATGAATTGTTTGAATAATTAATTTTCTTGACTGTAATGAATTACTTAACTCATCTTAATTGAAAATTTTACTCAACATTAATGATAAATTGTTGAAACAATCATTCCTGTCAACATTGATGAACTTTCACTTCCCTCCAATTAAATATTGGACAAGAAATGGTACATTTGTGAGAAAAACCGCGTCATTCTAACTTTATTGTATGAGAAAATTGCTAAAAACAATAATTAATGGTTTAAACAATTTGTGTGAACGTCTAATCATCAGTATGAAATGGTATTTTATGTGCCGGAAATAATTTTCACTGAAAAAACCGCAAAAAAAAGTATTTGAAAAGTAATATTTTATTCGTATTCTATGGCCAATTGTGAAGAGAAATGTTGAGTTTCAACGCAATTGAGATAATATTGAGGATTCTGAATGTGATTTACAAAAACGTCTTTCTTTCTTGTGGGAAATACATGTTAAACTTCGTGGGGCTTGCGGCCAGTATTATTGCGTTGGTGGTTAACGCCAGTGGATTTGAGCATGTTCAACTTGAGTAATTTTTGTTCTGGATATCATTATTGTAGATGTAGGTTACGATTAGATGCTCCTCAACGCCGTTAAATTTCTTTCGATACTCACACGCCGGCATTCGCCAGATGTAACATTCTGAAATGTCTTCCTTATATTAGAATAATACAGTTTTCTTTGCTTCAAGCACGTCTCCGCAATTAAGTAATAAAAGGGATTAAGTACCAGGGATTTCAGTGTCAACTACTAGCAACCTTTTTGTTGCACTGGGTAAGAGAAGCAGATAATAAAAAGATCATAAAGATTAAATAGTAAGGGGCAATGGCAACCCATGGGAATTTCCCGAGGGGCCCAACGCTGTCAGGAGACAAAGGGCTGTGCAAAGTCCGAGGCAAAGTTCCACCCTCCCACTACAGGTGAGTGAAGCGGCGCTGAGGATACTAACGCATAGTGGGACCAAACGCATATTTTTCCTTCAAAAAAGTCTACACACTTCCATTTTGCACCGATTTGTGATTTTTTTACCTAATTAAAGAGCACTAAATTTCAAAGAGCACGTTGGTCATAGATGTCTAAATGTTTATTTCATTATTTATCATATGCTTACTGAAGGTATGAGCAAATCGACATTTCTCACATAATTATCATATACTCTTCAACAGCGGTTTGCATACAATTAAAATCATTTTAAATCAACGCAAGAGTACTCCCAGAATACAAACAATTTGATTATTGTATGTTTTGATTATTATCGACAATTCGTAGTTGACACACATTTGTTCTGAGCTAGAAATGCTTTAAATTATTTTGAGAGTGAACAATTAGAATTGTTATAAGCAATGTTTTGCACAAATTTGGAATTTGTGGTTTCTTCAATTGCGGTTTTCCTTCATCATCTGCAATATCATCAGATATTCTTACAAATAATATAAGTTCAATTAGATTTCCATAATATTCTTTGAATGTATGGAAATTTCGTAATATCTGGAATTGAATAATAACATTAAAAAAAAGCAATGGCTTATTGCCAATTTTACATAGAAATAGTGACTGCAAATCTCTCTCACAAAGTTTTGAAGCACTTTTGGTGCAAACAATTATTTCCCAGGCCAAAGTGCCTAGCCAAAGTGCCTGACCGTATAGGTGAATCGACTCTGTTTCCGGGCACATTTTGACCGTTTTGACCGCGGACACTTTTCAATTTTATTGTTGATTTTATTTCGTTTCGGTAATATATTTAATAATGTTCACTTTCAAACTGTCACATATTCTTCATTTTATATGAAAATCGACCGTATAGGTGAATCGACTCTATTTCCGGGCACATTTTGTCCGTTTTGACCCACGTCCGCGCTACCAATTTTGGATTTGATTGTTGGTGTCCACTTTCAAACTGTCACATATTCTTCATTTTATATGAAAATCGACCGTATAGCTGAATCGACTCTGTTTCCGGGCACATATTGTCCGTTTTGACCCTCGTCCACGCGGCCAATTTTCGATTTGATTGTTGATTTTATTTCGTTTCAGTAATATATTCAATAGTGTCCAATTTCAAACTGTCAAATATTCTTCATTTCACATGAAAATCAACTTTTGGTGGAAGAAGTTTACTTCCACGCACCAACATCTAGCTCGTATATTTACTACTTTCTTAAACGGAGAACTACCCGTCCCGCAGTGGCTAGTGGAAGGACGCACGGTATTGATCCCTAAGGCCGGAGATTTGTCAAGTCCAAAGAACTACAGGCCCATAGCTTGTTTAAACACCAGCTACAAGCAATTCACTGGCATCCTCAAAGAGAAGATATTGACATCTATCGAGCCGGTATGGAGTGTAATAGTCGAACAACGTGGATGCAAGAGAGGGCTGGCAGGTTGCAGGGAGAACCTGTTAATAGACAGGTGTATCCAGGATTCGATCAGGTATCGACGCAATCTGTCCATGGCTTGGATTGATTACCGTAAGGCATTCGATAACATGAACCATGAGCTACTTATTAAGTTCCTTGAGTGCATGGAGGTGCATCCAAAAATAGTGAGATGCATAAAAGAGCTTATGCTCTTGTGGCGGACAAGATTTGTCATAACATCTGACAAAAGACAAGTGACTACAAGCTTTGTCACATATAAGAGGGGGGTCTTTCAAGGAGACTCTAAGTCCGATACTTTTCTGCATCGCCCTCTTGCCTCTATCTATTGTGCTCCGAGGCAAAAGCTCTGGATACTCATGTGGCCCGCCGAACAGAAGAGAATATAAGGTCAATCACCTTTTATACATGGACGACCTTAAACTCTTTGCTTCCTCAAAAAAGGACCTTAACATCCTTGTAGAGGCGGTAAATAGGTATTCTAAAGCGATTGGCATGTGCTTCGGACTAGACAAGTGTGCCTGCGTCCAGTTACACCAAGGAAGACTAGAAACTACATCATCCAGTGACGATCAGGATGTTCAACTCATAGGCGGAAATACCATTCAACATCTTGGTATTGGAGAAACATATACATATCTTGGAATACCGCAAGCGGAAACCCAAAATGTGCATAACTTGAAAACGGCCCTTGGAAAAAGGTATCGTTTGGCGCAGTAAAATGGAACGTCGATGAGTTAAAACAACTTGATCGAAGCACACGCAAGATGATGACAATACAACGAAGTCTTCATCCTAGATCTTCCGTACCTCGAATATATATCTCCCTCGCGACAAAGGGGGTAGAGGATTTCTAAGCTTAGAGTGTCGTCATCGAAGAACGGTTCTGGCTACAGCCTGCTCAGTTCTAAAAAGCACGGATTCCTCCCATTTAATTCCAGCGACATTACACATGGCCTAGCATCACTAACACCTCTGGTGCTCAAAAGTCGTATACAGGAAGCAGAAAATACGCTCCTACTAAGAGAACAAGCTGAGAAACCCCTCCATGGTAAGTTCTACGGCATCATACGTAGAGAAGAGCTCCCTTATGGGTCTGTCCAACATGTTTCTCAAGTCTGCTGGATTGAGATCGGAGACCGAGGGATTTCTTTTTGCCTGTCAAGACGGCGTCATAGACACCTTAGTTTACCGCGAGCGCATAATAAATGTACCTGTACGCGATACCAACTGCCGAGCGTGCAAGCAAGAGCCCGAAACACTTGGACATGTTCTCAGTGGATGCTCTAAATATGCACGCTGTGCGTACATAGAGAGACACAATGCAGCTCTAAAAGTAATATGTTACCATCTTAGACATTTCTATGGTGTTGATCTATTGTCTGTCTTGCCATGCGCCCAGGGGGAACTCAAGTCAGTTGTGGAGAATGATCAGTGTAAGATCTACTGGAAATTCTCATTCTCCACCACTCAACGTATCAGTGCTACGAAACCTGACATTGTCCTCCAAGATCTGAAGAACAAGATCATTTACGTGATTGAATTCTCGGCACCAACCGATGATAATATCACGACAAAGGAGGGAGAAAAACGGGCGAAATATCAAGCACTTCTTTTCGAGCTGAGTAGACTGTACCAAGGCTACAAAGTCCATCTTATAATTCTCATAATCGGCTGCCTTGGAGGTATGAAAGCTTCATTTATTAGCCAACTCAACAAGATTCCGGCTTGCCAGCGTCAGGCTCATTTCATCGCGAACCGGATGCAAAAGGCTGTTCTTCTGGAATCACTCCATCTGGTCCGTCAACACTGTTCCTCTTAAATTCTACAAAGATTGGTAGCTCTAAAAAAGTATCCAGAGGTGAAACCTTCATCTCCAACTGTCTTGTCTGCCGCGTAAGGTCATCCGCGGCTAGAGACCTGAATCCATGGAACAGTGTTGCCAGATGTTCTCACGCGTAAATTTCCCGCTCTTGCTTACCTTCTAGGACAGAAGGAGCAGAAGCGGATGACGTACACGTTCCAGTAGCTTTGGGATTGATTTCTTTACGGAATTATGATCGAAGCTTCCGGAGCCTACAACTTCTCTAATAATTGCATCATGCACTTGACTGCAACCTAGTCCGTGAGTCATGGGCTAAAAACCAGGCTTTGTCTAATATGTCAGGGCACACGTTCTTATTAGGTCACTTGATTGCATTATAATAATGCGTCCGTGACTGATAATATATACCGGGACAACCCCGTGCATAATATTCAAACAAACAAAAAATCCAACTCTAGCCAAAAATCTCTTCGACATATTGGGCTGTAAACATCTTAAGCCTGAGAGAAAAATGAGTTTCATAATTATAATAACCCTGCCGAAGGTGTTCTCGCGTTGTCGTCGCGGTAGGACTTGAGCTTTCTTCTCATGAATTTGACGACTATGTTGGCTGTAGCATTGCTACTGACAGGGTTTTCATGCCAGACAGGCAGAGCACGAAGAGGAAAGTGACTAAGAGGAACACCAAAACCCATAAATGGAGAGTATTTTAAAAATGTTGAAACGCTTGTCACTACCCGAGGATCGTCGGGGCGCCCCTGGAGCCACCGCTGGGGGCCACAGCATGCGGGACGGTGGGGATGGTGAACTGCGAGATGGTCAGGCAGATCTCACTAATCAAAAAGCTGGCCAGAAAGAACATGTGCGACATACGGTAAGCAGTGAAACATCAACTGCGTCTGCTGAGGATGCTTTGGCTAGCGTTAGCTATTTGCAGCCAACCACTTCAACAGAAATACCGTGGGAGAGCATCAAGTGGGATACCACAATGAATGAGGAATTCATGCGTCTCTATTATGAAAGTGCGAAGTTTGAAACATCACGCAAAAAAGGACAAAATTTCAGATCGCTAAGGTGAAGGACATCAGGACTAATCTACGCATCTCAGAAGATCGGGCAATGGAGATTTAACAGCAGGTTGATTTGGAGTGGAAGAACAACGGCAATGAACAGCAGTTAGAGGAAGCCGCGTCACACGAACAAGCAGTGGCAATTGATGTTCTTCCTCAACCTGGTGATGATCCCGCACCACCACATCCTCCAGAGGTAGATGGCCTAATACAACCAGTGCCAGAAGCCGAGGTTCAACAACCAAGGAAGCGCTTAAAATGGACATACCATATGAACAGAGATGTGATGCGCTTTTATTTTTTGGCAAAGGAAACTGGGCGAAGTGTAAGGAGAGAACATCATCGTCTCTTCTTACTTAAGTACTCAGGGCTAGCCACAAGGATAAATGAGCAGAATCTAGCAGATCAAAAACGCTCAATATCTGTAAACAAATTGCTTTCGGCTGTTGAAATAGCTGCCATCGAAATGGAAGTGGAACAGCAGCTTCCTATCGATGAACTTCCATTGGAAGATGTGGAAAACGGAAACTTGATTGCAGTTGAAGACATAGGTGCTAGGGATAATGAACATCAAGTAACGGATGGACTAGAACCACATCCGGATATTATAAGCGATAATATAAACAGTGAAGTCCCAGAAAATCTACAGCACCTTGAAAGGAATTTAGGTCATGCTCTACTAGAGTTCAGACATGTAGAACCAACACAAAGGCATTCACTGCCCAAGATGAACATCACAAATGATCTGCGTGCACTAATAGAACACCTAAACAGCAAGGTTTTACCTATGCATTTGAACGCAACACAAAATGCGTTAGAGGTGCAAACTCTTGTATTATGTGCAGCTGTGGTAAACGTTAGAACGTTGGGCCGCAGAACTAGGCCTATAAATGCAGTCTTCGCCCTAAGACAGGAGCGAGATCCGCCATGGAAGATCAGGTTGGATATGGATGTCAGCAAAGTAAGGTGCAAATTGGGTCGAGTGACTCAATATAAGAAAGGAAATCGAACCAGAAAGGTGATACACCATGTTATTAAAATCATCCACCCTTGGTACATCGAGACATTGACACCAGCAATATTGGATGAGATTATAGACTCCCAGCGGCAAAGACTTGATGTTCTTACTGCTAAAATGCGTCGGTACAAGAAAAGTACTGCAAGAAGGCAACAAAATCGAACCTTTCAGGCAGATGAAATAAGGTTCCATCGTGAACTGAGTGTAAAGCAAAATAATCAGCAAGACACCGAAGTCCCTCAATTGGAAGACATGAATAACTATTGGTCAGATGTTTGGGGGAAAACTAACAGAAGCAATTTGGACACTGCGTGGTTGCAACTACAGAAAGCAAGAGCAAGCAATAACCCTGAAATGGAGCTCACGAACATCACAGCTTTAGATGTTTCAGCGGTTTTGAAAAAAAGCATGTAACTGGAAAGCTCCAGGTCCGGACATGGTGCACAATTTCTGGTACAAGTACCTGACTAGTGTGCATCCTGCGTTGGCACGGTGTTTCCTTCCAGAAGATCATTGAACATCCAGATCTGATGCCAGGCTTTATGCTGCAGGGTACTACGTATATGATGCCTAGAAAACCAGACGCTCAAAATCTATCTGAATTTCGACCGATAGCCTGTCTTCCAACAATATATAAATGTCTTACAGCTATCATAGCAGATAAGGTATATTCTCACTGCGACGAGAATGACATCCTTACAGAAGAACAAGAAGGATGTTGTGAAAACTCCCGAGGCAGTAAAGATCTAGTCACCATAGACGCTGTTGACATGACGCAAGCTCGTAAACATCAAAGGAACTTGCACATGGCATACATTGACTACAAGCAAGCGTTTCCTTCCGTACCATATGACTATTTGCTTGAAGTCTTAAAAGTATACAAAATTTGTCCACGCATCATTGACTTCCTAAGTCGTGCGATGATGTTTTGGGGTACAAGAATCAAGTATTTTGATCATGGACAACCAAGGATAACTAGATCAATACGCATTACGACAGGTATATTCCAAGGAGACTCCTTCAGTGCATTATGGTTCTGTTTAGCGTTGAACCCACGGAGCAAAACTTGAAATAGCATGTCTCATGGGTTCCGAGTAAATGATAATGAGGATGGTCAACAAGTGACCCATCTTCTATACATGAATGACCTGAAGCTATACGCTAGTTCGGACAAGAAACTGCAGCAAGTAATTGATGTTACAAAGCAGTTTTCCAATGATATAAACATGGAGTTTGGACTAGATAAATGCCGAACAGTGCATTTAACCAGAGGAGAATTAGGTACCGCAGAAATAGAGAACGATTACGGGAATGACACCGAGGCAATGGCAGAGGGCTGGGTATTCTCGAATCTAAGGGTATTCAGCATACGATAGTTAAGAAAAGCCTAACGACTGCCTTCACGAAAAGACTCAGATTGGTTCTAAAGAGTTCTCTTAACTCGGCAAACAAGATCTGGGCAATCAACACCTATGCCATTCCTGTTCTCACGTACTCGTTTGGGCTCATCAAATGGTCAAACACTGACCTCGAACGATTAAATAGAATCATCCGCGTAGAAATGACGAAACTCCGAATGCACCACAGTAATTCGGCGATTGAAAGTGGAGTTTTACCACGACATAGAGGTGGCAGGGGCATTGTAGATGTCAGAAAACTCTGTGAGTCACAAGTTATACAGTTGCAAGACTATTTTAACAGCAAGCGAGATGTTACGCTTCACAACACCATCTGTAAAGCGGATCTTGACTACACGCCCTTGAATTTGTCCTCAGAGGAGGCCATGAATATCAGGGCAGAATCCATAGAGGAATTAGAATCGCAATGGAGACAGAAAGCCATCCACAGCGAACACCCCAAAACGCTAGATCGATATGAAGTGGATAGTGAGGCATCCAATATTTGGCTGAGAAAGGGACTCCTGTATCCAGAAACGGAAGGTTTCGTCATTGCGATTCAGTATAGAGTTGTCAGCACCAGGAATTATCGCAAATACGTGTTACATCAAGACGTGGTTGACCGGTGCCGATTATGTGGAGATACCAACGAATCCATCGAGCACATTATTGATGGTTGTCGCGTAATGGCTCAAAGAGAATATACGCACAGACATAATGATGTGGCGGGCATTGTACATCAACAACTTGCCCTAAACCTAGGACTCTTAACAGAATGGATGCCTTTCTATAGATACATTCCAATGTCCGTTTTAGAAAATGAAGACTACATCTCATATTGGGATGTGACTATCCAGACCGATCATTACATCCGAGCCAATCGACCTGACATCGTGATGCGAGAGAAAAAAGGTGGAAGAGTCTACGTCATCGACATTGCTTGTCCGCTTAACCCAAATTTGCAGGCAACCTATACAACCAAGATTCATAAGTATAGCGTGCTAAGGCATGAAGTTAAGGCAATATGGAGGAATGTGAAACATGCATCTATTCATCCTATTGTAATTTCGGCTACAGGCAATGTGCACGCAAGATGCACTGAACATCTTGAACATCTAGGAGTCAGTAGGGTACTAGCGGCAGCTCAAAAGGCGGTTTTATTAAACACATGCCGCATTGTAAGAAACTTCCTAGACCATCAGGAAGCAAGTGACTAAGAACCTATGGCGTGATACATGGTGGCTCTAAGAAAGCATCCAGAGGCGACTGTTGTCATCTTCAACACTCACGACCGCTGTGTAAGGATAACAGCGGCAAAGCCAAACAGCAAACTACACCATGCTTCTAATTTTGTACCTACAACATCATCGTAAATGATTTCAAACAACATATTGAAATAACTTATAACATCCTCATCTCATCAGTCACTTGACTTAGTCCGTGGCTATGACGAAAAACCGGGTTCACCCGAGAAAAAGTTTAAAAAAAAAAAATCTTTATTGAGTTCGTAACAAGAATAATATGTACATGGCAGACAGAGTTAACATAAGAACCCAAAGGGCGAGGTACAGCTTAAAGCTGCTTTCAAACCTAACCCTCTTAACATAATTTAAAATGTAAGTAAACGATACTTAAAAACTAGGGCTTGAATATATAGTTTTCGAGATCATTGCAGAAATAGATAGAAACTGATTGTGGTACCATAATGCGAAATACTCTAGAACTTATAATAAAATACGGAACTTAAGATAAAAGAAGACAAGAATCAAATTACTTATTATGAAGAGACAAATCATGTTACCGTGTGAAGGCGTTCAGTTATTTCCTTCCTTACAGTGTGGATGGAGTAAGAAGCCAGCAGGGCTTTTAAGCTGTTCAAGAGACGTGGAGCCGCGTAGGAAAAAATGGATTCCCCTTTCGATGTGTTCGCTCGCAAGACATATAGCTTCCCATCGGATCTCATTGCAAGAGATTTTCTAGCTCGCTTATCTTCTACGAATGACAATAAATCAAATAAATATTCCTGCGGGTGTAATATGGTCGTATTTTCTAATTCCATATGTGAATCTGAGGCACGCATTTTGCACCCTCTGTATCCTCTCTCTCAGAGTGGCATTTAGGCGAGGGCCGTATGTCGTATACGCATATTCAAAGAGGGACAGTACCAATGGCTGACAAAGCAACAGTTTTACCCTGAGTGGAAGGGAGCGACAGAAGGGATACAATTTTCTTAAACGCAGATACGCCGCTTTGATTTTAGTGGTTACATGATCCTCGAAACTCCAAATGGATTGCATGTTAAGACCTAAGTTTTTCGCTTGAGCTACGATGGACAACACGGATCCGCCTATCTCAAAGTTGGGTAAATGAGCATCTTTATATTTGCCTATAGGAAGAATAACGGATTTAGCAGGGTTAATAACAAGAGCTCGCTCATCAGCCCACTTCCCGATGAATTTCAAAGCCAGGGACAACACTGCTGTACCGACATCTAGATCGTCCAGTTTGCAGCGTATATATACCTGTGTGTCATCCGCATACATGTGGATCGTGACTTTCACCTTGCATCCGGGTACCGCTTCCAAAATCGACAGGAATGTCATCAAGGGGTCTGGAAGTTCGGTGGTCAAAACAGAGAAAAGAGGCGGGCTAAGAACAGCACCTTGTGGGACCCCTTTACATAGGGGTCGGATGGGTGAAGATCGAGAGGTTAAGGTGTTCGATATTTCCAGTGGCTGGCTTCTATCCGAGAGGAATCCACTAAACCAAGACATTTCTTTCCCAGAAATTCCCTCAAATTTTAGTTTGGCTAGAAGAAGTTGGTGATCGAAGGTTTCGAACGCTGTTTCGACTCTGTTTCCGGGCACATTTTGTCCGTTTTGTCCCTCGTCCGCGCGGGCAATTTTCGATTTGATTCTTGATTTTATTTCGTTTGGGTAATATATTCAATAATGTCCAATTTAAAACTGTCACATATTCTCCGCTTTATATGAAAATCGACCGTATAGGTGAATTGACTCTGTTTCCGGGCACATTTTGTCTGTTTTGACCCACGTCCGCGCAGCCAATTTTCGATTTGATTGTTGATTTTATTCCGTTTCGGTAATATATTTAATAATGTCCAATTTCAAACTGTCACATATTCTTCATGTTATATGAAAATCGACCGTATAGCTGAATCGACTCTGTTTCCGGGCACATTTTGTCCGTTTTCACCCTTGTCCGCGCGGCCAATTTTCGATTTGATTGTTGATTTTATTTCGTCCCATTAATGTATTCAATAATGTCCAATTTCAAACTGTCACATATTCTTAATTTTATATGAAAATCGACCGTATAGGTGAATCGACTCTGTTTCCGGGCATATTTTGTCCGTTTTGACCCTCGTCCGTGCGGCCAATTTTCGATTTGATTGTGGATTTTATTTCGTTTCGGTAATATAGTTAATAATGTCCACTTTCAAACTGTCACATATTCTTCATTTTATATGAAAATCGACCGTATAGTTGAATCGACTCTGTTTCCGAGTACATTTTGTCCGTTTTGACCCTTGTCCGCGCTGCCAATTTTCGATTTGATTGTTGATTTTATTTCGTTTCGTTAATTTATTCAATAATGTCCAATTTCAAACTGTCACATATTCTTCGTTTTATATGAAAATCGACCGTATAGGTGAATCGACTCTGTTTCCGGGCACATTTTGTCCGTTTGACCCTCGTCTGCGCGTTCAATTTTCGATTTCATTGTTGATTTTATTTCGTTTCGGTAATATATTTAATAATGTCCACTTTCAAACTGTCACATATTCTTCATTTTACATGAAAATCGACCGTATAGGTGAATCGACTCTGTTTCCGGGCACATTTTGTCCGTTTTAACGCTTTTTTGGTAATGGAACAGTAATTTGGAACATTTTGTGCACATCTCTTGGATAATGTGCATCAAAAAGGAAAGAAAAAAAAACAGTGAAGCTAGTTTTTTTGTGAAAAATTAACATTTTTGGAAAAAAACTTGTTTTTGCTCCCATTTTTTTTACAGCGAAATTCGAAATACCGAAAGTGCCAATGTCTTTTATAAACAGCATTCTACATTAATACGCAAAAAAAAATATAAAAAATTGAAAACTGAAAATTAGGAAAAATTAGCGAAACCGTCACCGGTAGACGTCGCGAACTTCAGCCCAATCCTCGTCCCATCTCTAAATACTACGCGTTCTTTTAAAAAATTATTGATGAGCAATTTGAATGATTTCTCACCCTTTTTTGGGGGAACAACTTTTGTCTAATATTTTTTTTCCGTAGCTTGTGTCGGTTGTCCAAAAACTCAATTTTTTATATTTAATAATGTTTGTTACGAACAAAAAAAAACTGAAACAAAAAGTACGTGTCCTATGCAAAAGTGATTGATCATAAATTTGTAGATCTTTTTTGGGTGCCCAATTTTTGTTGAATCAATTTTATTCCTATCTTGCGTAGTTAGATCGCAAAATCAAATTTTTTATTTTTCATTATTTTTTGTGCTATCAAAATTTGAATTTTTGATTTTTTGAAAAAATTCCTAAATTTGTCATTATGGTCTTGTATGGCTTTAAAGAAGCAACGTTTTTGTTTCCCTGCCTTTTTTAATATCGTGCATTGTTTGGCTTAAAATGTTCATTTTCGTTTTTTTTTTTTTTTTTTTTTTTTTTTGAAAATGCTATAATTCTGATATTTTTTCATCGAAAAAGGTCATTAGGATGAATCGTTTGAGTTTTCGAGTGCCACAAATAGCCGTACATCAAATTCTTAAATCTTTAAAAAAAAGTGGTTTCAACAATTTTGAAAGTGCTCTAACTTTTTGAATGTTCATACAAAATAAAAGATTAACGAACTCGATCTTTCTTTGTGGTCCCTAAAACTTTTTCCAGAGCACAATCCGACTAGTCTTTTAGAATTAATCCGGTATACAGACGACGACGACAGACAGACAGACAGACCCCGTCGTAAAATCGTTTTTTTTTTTTTTGATTCAGGTGGTTTCAAAACGTGGAGATTTAAAGAAATCCAGTATAGACAGTTTTCACATAAAAACAATACCTTCTCATTATGAGGAGAATGTAATAATTTGTTTATGGTAGCCGCAAAAAATGAGTATATTCTAATGTTTGCGGATTGACCCCAAACTCTCTCTTTTCGAGCGGTGCGGCGTAAGCTGATATATAGGATAAGACCTCGTAGTAGAACAGATGTGAACGGTGGTAGGTTCAACATTATATAGCAGGTATCAAATGCGCTTGGTTGCACCGACTCGAAAAGAGAGATTACGTTCAATCTCTCACCTGAAGAGCACAGTTCACATTTAGTGCGTCTCTACAAAAAAAAAATATGCCCGCCGCGCGGGCACATTCTCATTGCGCGCGGATCGCTTCGCTCGTAAGTTTGAACGCAAATAGGGCGCGCGACTGTTGGTTCTCCCGCTTCGCACTCGAGAATGTATTCACCTCGCGCTTCGCGCTCGATAATTTATTTGCCTCGCGCTACAGGCTCGGTCTTCATATTTCCCCCACATTTGTGCACAGACCTTTTAAAATTAGAGGTCAAAGCGTCAACAACTGTAATTTCATGATTGTGAATTCTCTTTTGTTAAAGCTACTTCGGCTCTAACCCGAGTAAAAATCATAGGTATGAGAGTGATCAATCATTGACTTTCCAAAGTATAAAAAATGTATGGTGAACAAGACGATCCCATACTTCAAGTATATTGAAATATTATAGATAAAATATATCTAAAGTATAGCTGAAGTATGGCTAAAGCATAGCTAAAGTATAGCTGAAGTATTGCTGAAGTATAGGATATACTTCATCTATACTTAAGTACAGCTGAAGTATGGGATATACTTCGTCTATACTTAAGTATAGCTGAAGTACAGATTATACTTCATTCATACTTAAGTATGGCAAAAGTATCGGACATAGAATTGTACTCATTTGTTCTTTAAATATACCCTAGCAACGTGATAAAACATAATATATCATAAATGACAGCTCGTCCAAAAATTTTAAAACTTCGCGATTCATGTGATTTCGGGAGTCAACTACATTTTGAATATTGTTCGTGAGGATATACAATATGCAACGGACATACAATGGACTAATTATGTGCCTGTTATTTCATATATATGTGTAAGAGATCCAGAATCTTTGATTCCTAAACATAAACAATTTATGTTACAATTAACATTTGTCTTATTTGCATTTTACTTATTTTAGAATTTACACACAATATTCTTTTACATTATGAAAATTATGATTCTGGATCTCTATTTTCCTGTATTTCAGATGACTGATTATCTCTCATCAGCAATGATACGGCTATACCTACTATAGCCATACTTTTCCAATACTTCAGACATAATCTACATACTTGAGCTATACATCCACTATACTTCATTCAAACATACATAAAGTATGGGATCGTCTCAAATGCCATACTTTTACTATATTATCTGAGAGATCAGTCCCATACGATTCCACAGATGTTTTCCTAGATCAATCCCATACCAAAATTTTTTTACCCGGGAACGAACACATTCTTATCACGTATCTCGTGCTTCGCACTCGATTTTGTCCAAAATGTGAACTTTTCTATGTTATGTTCAACACTACTATATCTAATGTACATTATATTTATTTCTGTACCTCGATCTGGTACTGCTTATTCAGATATTGCAAAATAATGTATAAATTTTATTTTTCATCATGACTTTAATATTTTCTCCTTACTTCGCACTAATTTTTATTTTCAGCTTCCGTAAAAATGCACCCGATTTGAGCGCGGAAAGCAAAAACTGTGATTCAAACCCCTCATAAACTACAATCATAAAGTGAAACTAAACATGTTTTTTTCAATTTGACTATGAAGAGGGTTCTCAAAGCATCTACGGCCTAGACGATTAAATTCTCATTGCGATACTCGCGCTTCGCGCTCAGCAGCTAGGTTATGCGGACGATTGCTTTTGAAAAAAAACCATGTGAAAACTAGTAAAAATTTTGATTGAAATTTTTTAATCTGTCAGAAAAATATTTTTTTCGTACTTCTTGAAAGTTTTCATTGAAAAGTATATAACTTTTCTATTTTTCATCGAAATCAAAAATTTTATTTGAGATGGCTTCCGTTTTCGGTACCGATCGTGAGAGAACTCGTTTGTGTCAAGTGTTGCGTTTTTTGGCTTTGGTGAAGGGAATCAGCGTGTGTGGGTGCAGAAAGGGCAGGGAGTGCGGAGAACAGGTGTAAAGGAAGAAGGGTGAGTGAAGGCAAGTGTGTAAAGGGTGGAAATAAGTTGTGAGAAAGGAAAGTTGAAACGTGCAAATTTTGTTTTGAGGTTGAGGTAGAAAATAATTGTCGGGTAAGGGGGGCAAGAGGTAGGCAGGTGAAGAGAGGGTAGCGTCGTGGAACAGTGGGTAAGGTTGGATACTGGGATGCCGACGGTAAGAAGTCCGCAAACGGGCGCCAGAGGGCAGGGAGATGAAGAAGCAAGAGCGGACGAGGTTGTGAGCGCGGGTGGTAGGGAGAAGGAAGAAATTGTCAGTAGCGAGGAGGAGGCGTTCGAGACACCGACCAGGGGCGGCTCGACAGAGAGAAGGGGATCAGGCACGAGCCAGAAACGAGGGAGACCGTCGAATTTACAGCGCCTCAACAGGCTAGGTAGCACAGGCTCTAATAGGAGTCTGGACGAATGGCAAAAAAAGGTGAGCGCGACTAGCAGTGAAGGGGAAGATAAGAGAAAAAGAGAGGAAGGGGAAGATGATTCTGAAATAGATAAGGATAACAAAAAAGTTAAGATCAAACGAAAAACACCAGACAGAGAAAGGCGGGATGAGGGGATGTTTGAGAAGCTGGAAGCCCTCATAAAAGGATTTAGAGAGGAAACAAGGAAGAGTCTAGAAGATATGAATAGACAGGGGAAAGAAGTTAGGGGGGAAGTGAGAAAAGTAAGAGAAAAGTGGGAAGAGTGGGATAAACTCTGGAAAGAGGAGAAAGACAAGGTATGGGGTAAATTAGAGGCCATAGAGAATAGACACAGAGAGATAGATGAACAGACAAATAGGGAGATAAAACAACTGGAAGAACGGGTAAGCAAATTGGAAGTTAGGAATGAGCATATGGGGAAGGAAACAGAGAGTGCGGGAAGAGTAGAAGGGAGTGATAACGGGCAAAATGAGAATGAATGATTGAAGAAGAGACTGAGTGAGATTGAAAGAAGGTTGGAAGGGGAAGAAAGGGCGAAGAGGAAAAATAACATAGTAGTCAAGGGATTGAAAATAGAGAGTGAAACAGGGGAAATTGAAATCGAAAATCTACTGAGAGATATTGGAATTCGGGTAAGAGTAGAAGGAGTTAAGAGAGTAGGAATGACGAGGGAAGGAAAAGAAGGAATGTTTGTAGTAAAAGTAGGGAGTGAGGAGGAGAAAAAGAAAATTATGGAGAACAAAAAATTATTGAAAGGAAGAAGGGAGAGAATTGAAGAGGATTTGACTTGGAGGGAGAGGAAAAGGAGATGGCAAATAGACCAGAGGGCATGGATAGAGAGGAAAAAGGGTTCATGGTATGGATAGGGAGAGACAGATTATGGATAAATGGGGAGGAATGGTTCTGGGACGAGGAATCAGAAGAAATAAGGAAGAAGGGAAAAAGGGTTGAGAAAGGTAGAAAAAAGGAAGATACAAAAGAGGTCAGCGATCAAGCCGAGGGGTTTCCAAAAAGCAAGATGGAAGAAAAGTAAGGAGGATAGGAGAGCGAAGGGATGGGAAAAACGTAAAAATAGCCTTCTGGAATGTGTCAGGCTTGAAGAACAAGAATGAAGGTTTTTGGCGGGAGTTAGAAAAATGGGATGTGATTATGATGAGTGAAACCTGGGCAGATGAGAAGGATTGGAAGGGGATGAAAAGGATGTTACCTA